>OW121791.1:12371544-12656544 GCA_933228885.1 Leistus spinibarbis
TAAGAGCTTAACGTAGATAAATTCTTGTTCAGAAATTATATCGTCTACTTCGTTAGCTAATAAACCTAAAAAAACATCCATATTTAACTTTGACGTACATTTTCATTTCCTTATACGTAATATATAAAAGAAGGTATTGTGATCACAAAAAGCAAGTCAATATTTTAATGGAAATATCCGTATTAAGGGTCCCTGAGTTCATTTTGCCTATTTTCTTATTGACGTCTGTGTGTATGAGTATATATCTATATAGACAGTCTATATGGCTCTGTATGAACGCTCTACAGCCAATACAGTTGAACATAATAATATGATATTTTAAATTTGTATATGGAAATAAAAGCATTTATTTTTGAAAAAAGTATTTCAATCGGAAATGTGTGTCTACTTGTGTCACTTTTTGCATATCATGAAAACGACACGAGAAAAATCTCATATAAGTTAAGAAAATTTTAGTTTCTAGTAACTTTTGTTTGAAGAAAAATGATTTTAAATTTACCACGTACTGAAAATCAACTTTGAAAATAGCCATATTATATTTAATTATTTACGTTACCCACACATGTTGATATTGTTTCACGGTAATGAATGTATAATACAATAAAGTTATATTACACATATATTCAAACACGGTTCCCCCCATGTTTGTGTGATGACAGTTCTTGTCATTAAACGTAATACATCTTAAATATGTCTTTTTCACCACCATTCAAGAGAATTCGTAATATATTGAAATCCAAATTTGCACGTCCTTAATAACATAATACACAATCGCGTCTAATTTAATCAACAAACTTCAGGTATCAGCCCCGACTGCATCAGTGCCACCAACGATAATTTCGATTGCAAATAGTGAAAACTAAGTATAAGAGAGTCTTTTGTCGAGATTTTCTATTTGCATTCATTCCCGCAGTATTTAAATAGCAAGTCTACACTAAGAAATATGCAATTATTTTCACAAAATTGTTAGTTCCAGACTCTTCACATATTAATTTTGTTAAATTGTTCTTTTTTAATAAATTACTGCATTTTGTTGAAATGATTATTATAAGCAAAATACTTGATATACATATTAGAAATTTACACGTCGAAATTTACTAAACTTGTTATTATCCTTCTTTTAGTTGATTTTCATATTTTGCTCATAATACTTATTTCGACTAAGATCATTAGTCAATACAAGTAAAAATTTCATATTTTATGAAAATAATTCTTATTATTATTACAGTATTGGCGCAAAAACAAGAATAATGAAAAAGTTTCATTATTCTTGTTAATAATATGTGAAGAGTAAAGTATTTATTATTTTGATCAGCAGATTATTTATATTGGACATTATTAAGTCATTTGTGCGAAGCCTTTATTTATTTGTATTCATATAAAATACTACATTGTAAACAAATATTTCAAAATCAAGTATATTGCAAAGAAAATCGAACTTGTTTTTGTTAGATGTTCACCAGCTCAAATTCGAGCAAAATATATGTCTTTTCTATTCTCAATGTTAATTACATGAACATATATGGAATTTTCCTAAACATTGCAAAATAAAAATATGTGGAGTGGTTTTCACTCAACTTTCTTATACTTCCGCCATCTATACTGTTGCTTTATTTTGTTTTAAATTCATCCTAAGATTGTCGTGAAACAATATGTAAATGTAACATTGCTATTTTCAATTAAATAATACATTCTTCGAATAAACTTTTCAGACAAAAGTTACTAGAAATATTGATATCTAACTATTATAAAATTCTCTTTTTCTCTAACTCGTTTGATATTCGAGATATGGGAAGAAACAATAGAGTAAACCATTACCTCCGTAAATCATATCATATTATTTTCAAAAATAAAAGGTTTTCTTCCGGGGTACATACAAGTCTTAAGTTAAAATATTCATTTTTTTTTAACAGGCTCTAGAAACACACACACATACACACGCATACACGCTTAGATTCGATTTAGGGATGGTTAAAACGTGTATTTCCGTTAAAATCTCGAATTCGATATTCTTCGTGATTACAATACTTCCTTATGTACAATCGTAAAAGAAAGTAAAAATCAATAATAAACACATGTAATTTTACAATAAAAGAAATCAAATTTTGAGGATCAATTCCACTGGCGTTCATCCTTAAACTTTGTATACATTTTCGGAATTTCTATTACAATACATATTAATAATTCAATATTAGTCAAATATTGGCGTGAAGATCAATTTTACTGACATTATCTGAACATAGTTAGTTTCTATTTATATATTTTATTGTTCTAGTTACAATGACTATTGTCTTGTATTCGCACGCTCGATGTGGCTTATTTAACAATATCCACTATCAAGAATTATAAACAAAAGGTAGAATTCCTGTTCAATGCAAATGTCCTAAAACCTAAACGCGTGAGGACATCCAGTCAACAACAAATCGGACAAGCACTATTACGGTGGTATAAGCTGCAGCTTAAGTGGGCCTATGCTATAAAGGCTAATTATTTCGCTCAGCAGTTCAAGATTTCAATTGCGCGGTTTGCCTAATTCTAAGTTGTTAACTATAATAGCTAAAATAAATTTCATTTTATAGTTTCTTTTTTCATTGACATTCATTACATATCCTTATACGTAGTCAGAATCTTAGTATAAGAAAGAGAGCGTCATCCGGTTAGTACGACGTACAGTCGTCTGTCCCTTGACCGCCGTTTTATCCGGATTCTACTGTATGTTTTGACATTAAAATCGTTGTCATATATTTAATGACTTATTTAATTTTACAAATAAAGCGTTGTCTTGGTTAAATCAATCGAACTAATTTATTTATATAATATAATAAATTACAGGAAACTATAATTAATAAGCTCTACGTATAGTTAAGCAATCGAAATGCAACTAAGTATTAGTATATTAAAATCATAAGATTATACATAAGGAGAAATTCTTAAATTATAGTTTATATAAACCAGACTTTATTCATTAAAAATTATATCTGTAAGGTAGTCGCTCTGGAAGAGGTCACCTTTGGGTTCCAAGGGGTCAATTTAATCAATCACAATTAGAATCACATAAAGTAAAAATTAAAATCATATAAAGCAACAAATCCATTGTACGTACGTAATGTTTTCATAATTAGAAATATATCAATTATAAAATATCTATGTAAATATCTGATATGTATAAAACAACAAGCAATAGTGTACCAGAAAAATTGTTCAATTTTGTGAAACAAGAACCTTTGTATTATTAACTACATATAGATTGAATGTAATGATAAAATAAAATAATGATATTTGTAACATACCCGGTTCAAATTTATCATGATTGTTGATCTTATAGAGCGTTGGATGGCAATGCGTTGCAATAACAAACAAAAACAATAAAACGATACGAAATTTATTTGCAGTGAACATTGTGTCAGTTCGTTTCACTTGTGTTTCACAGGCGTAAATTGCGTCACTTTTGACTTTTACCAAGCGCGTACGACACAGATTCAGTTGGCGGTGAGTGGCGGATATCCACGGAGGACAAACACAGCTGTGTGCTGTTGTCCATATTTAGAGAAAGTGTTTTTGTTGTTTTCGCGATTCACACCACCTACTTATTATATTAACTGACTGACCTGACCTGACAGCTACAGCAGATGACGTTTGTAATGTGAAGGTGTTGTTTGATGGTATATATATAAATATATATATATATATATATATATATATATATATATATATATATATATATATATATATATATATATGTGTATATGTGTATATGTATATCTCTCTATCTATCTATATTCATCAAATGAACTGAAATCTCGTGTTTGGTGTCGAGGGGATAACTTCACAGAATTTGCATGTGCTGTTGCTTGATGAGCTGGAAAATTGTCAATATTGCCTACCATGAATCATCCATTGATGATGAAAATTTACACAATTCGCAGGAATCAATTTATTACCAACTAATGTTTGATGTGCTTGTATATGAATAATATAGCATGCGCAATGTATAATTATATATTTACTATAGTTCCAAGTATTATTTGATTTACTAAACAACTATATTATTTAATTCACTTTATAAATAAAGTGTTAAATAACAAGCATAGGTACAGGCACCAATGCCTTCAGCTCACTGTATATTTTAATGGTAGTTATTTTTATTTATGTAGAAAACCAGTTATTAACCTCTGATATTTTTATAAAAGCCTAATTATAATCACATATTTTTGAGAGATAAAATGATAAAAACAATAATAAAATACAAAATTAATAGTAGCAATCATCCGAGCAATCTACTCAATTAATTAACAACATTTTAAAAGTGTGCAGACTACCCGAATTTTTTTTTAAATTTGTACTTCCCTTATCTGAGTATTATATAACATTCATTCAAACGCTTCTGATTTTTTTCATAATTTTACAACAGATATAAATATGTTAAAAAAAATTGAACCTGTAAAGCCAAGTTCATTTTTTAACTATGGTTAATGTGAGGTTTGGGCAAAAATGTTACATATCTTTTATATGATATTTTTACTTTTTCTTATGAAATAATAAGTAAGTATTGTAGTCATTAATATTTTTGAACGGATATACACGTTTTGACCTTCCCTGAATCGAATGTGATTATTTTAGGAATGACGTCTGTATGTGTGTGTGTGACTGTGTGTCTGTATGTCTGTCTGTGAACGCTCGAACCTAAAATTGTGAATCTTCAAACTTAAGACTTGTATATGGACTAGATATGCACCTCTTATTTTTGAAAAGAATATTCAAACTAGAAATGCATGTTTACTTTATGCATTTGTTGTCTTTTCATCAATATCACTAGAACGACTGCACTTGTGGCAAAAATAGTAAAGTTCATAATGAAAGATATTAATATTTGGCATAACTTTTGTTTGAAAAGTTTCTTTAAAAAATGTACCACTTACGAGAAAACTGCTACGGAAAATCTTATTTATGTTGCTATAGATACGAATATATGCTTAACAAATCGAATGAACTATGCCTGAAAATATTTTGACAGAAACAAAATATAAATTATTCATATAATTCCACCGGTTTACACAAATAGAACGACAGGGAACTTGTACCAGCGTAATTATTATTGCAGATAAATTTGGAAATTTATTTAAGAAAACAGTATGTATTAAAAATTATATTTGAATACATTGATAAGGTGAATATTCAAGAAACAATCTATATTTTATACTGAAGAAACATTATTTGATTACGTATAAAATAATACGCTAAATTGTACAATTTCAGAGTATTACTGTCGAGTATTGGTATTTTTTGAAAGTTTATTTGGGATATATATTTCTAATGAAAACTACGGAATCGCCCATAATCTTCTCGAGTTATAGGGACCCAAAATTTGGAGCACTCTTATAAAAATAATCGAACCACCCAAAAAGTCTACTAAGAATTCCATATATATATATATATATATATATATATATATATATATATATATATATATATATATATATATATATATAAATATTGGATATTGTAATATGGGATATTTTATATCTACAAGATATTTTCATGCCATAAAAAATTATTAAATATTATAATTTTGAATTTTAAAATATTTACTAAATATTTTTTATCGAAATATTATATTACTTTTCTTGTTTCCTATGAAATCGGCTTGGGGGTATTATTGCTAATTGTAAACCCATAGTCCATAATAATTACAATAATTATTTTTAAATTTGAATATTGTGTCAAGCGCGGAGTAGGATGAGGAAGTCCGTTGCTCGCATCGCATATATTACGTAAAAGGCGAGTTGAAGGCATAAGTGTTTTGTACCTAAACTTGTTTCTAAAAGTGATCGAATTTATTTTCACATTTTTGGTTCTCAAGTTCTCAAATTAAAAACAAAATCATAGTTGCCTTACACAGTAATAAACAATTTGACATTTGGAAAAATGAGTGACACTACTCTTTGCCCTGCTGTTAATGGTCAAAGGCCTGCAACAGAGAATACCGGATATGCCGCTAATGTTTCAAGAGATGAAGTACAATTTGGCCAGCATAGACTTTATCTGAATCAAATCGATACATTTCATGGAAAACAAATTGTTAATGTAAGGAACATATTTTATTTATTTTTAAAATCATATACAAACAACTCGCGGTTGGAACGTTCGATTTGCAAACGTTCGCTATAGATAGCGAATGTTACAATTCATTAAATATTTCTTAGTCACCAATAGATCGAACGTATAGTCAGCATTATTGTAAAAACCTTGAACATAAGAATTTACTGGCTAATATACTTGAATGTATATATTTCGCTCGTTCGGTGGCTCGTAAAGGTCGGCTGCCAATCACGCGACTGAAGCGACTCTAGCGTAACACTGCTCTCCATGTAAATAAATGTACACGTTGTCAATCGCGCGACTGGGGCGACTCAAGCTACATGGAGCAGAACAAGAACGTTTTATCACTGCAACATTTATGAAAAATGGAAGATTTACATTTTACTGAAAATATCCGTTCCGCGTGTCACTGAAGCCATTTTGTCTATTTTCTCAATGTATATATATATATATATATATATATATATATATATATATATATATATATATCTAATACGGAAGCTGGAAGTACTCAAAACACTTCCTTTTTTTTATTAAATCGGGCCAAAAACAAAACTTTTCAATGTAATCGAGCGATTGCAAATAAATATTATTGATCTATTTAAAAATTGACATTGTAACTTAAATGTGACGAAGCTCTTAACTTAGTCAATTGAACCATATCATTTGATTACTTATCTTCTAGATATTATCAGAGAAATTATTCCGTGCTTCAAGTGAAGATGCTGATGAAGAAATAGGAGAAGAGGAAGAAACTGAAAGAGCTGCTGTACCTCTGATGCCAGTGTCTCAGCTGAAATACGAGATTATTGGAACCTTAAAAAATCCATTTTACAAATATGAAGATAATGTTAAATATGTACTGAATAACATGGACGAAAAAAGCATGTTGTACGAAATAATGCACTGTGGTCTTATTGTATATGATATAACAGCGGATAATGATCAAATAGAGAAAGCTTGGGCAACGTTCAAAGGTATATTAGTGTACGAAAACAAACACATACCTTTATTTACCTAGTACCTTGTGTGAATCCTGAAACATTTCGTATCCTAGTGCAGATATCTAAACAGAATTATATCTAGAGGATATTACGTACTGCACAAATATCACTTATTATTTACCTTGTATTTACATTTATTTATAGAGGGGCTAAAATTGTTGATTTTTTTACATTACATATTTGGAACAAATATATCTTTTGGATGCGATTTTTATATTTCAGTTTTTACACCCACCACAAATTTTATAACCTAAAATTTTCTGAATTTTTCAAATAATATTAAGCGAATTCCACCGAGTATACTGTCTGCTAATTTAAATTAAATATTATATAATTATTATATAAAATACTAAATTGGTTTTCACTTTATAACGATGACGAAGTATTGAAGAGCTAAGGCATTTGGTCGTGTGTCTGTAACATAATCAGATCAAAAAAATTGTCAGAACAAAAACCCTTGTCTTGTCGTCTTGAATCAAAAATATCTACAATAAACATGTTTTTAATCAATAATATTATTTTAGATTGTGAACCCAAAAGCAATAATAATTAAAAATGGTTATTTAAAAAATTAAAACAAATTGTAGCGAGTATGCCTAAGCTCTTTATATCTGCCAGTGTAGTGCGCATTTACAATTGTTAAATGGCGAACCAGTAGCGTCCCTAAGGTCGGTCAGCCAGGCGTACACCTGGGGCCCCGCACCGAGCTACAACACAATATATATCTTAAGCAATTACTGGGCCCTGGGCACAAATATGGAGTGGGGCACTCCATATTTCTGCCCGGGGCCTCAAAATTCAAAGAGCGACTCCGCGGCCATCTAAAGACATTGGTACTTGTACCAATACTTGTTTTGCATTGATAATAAGCTCAAAGTTTGGTGATTTCAGAGATACCACAAAATATCGATCCGTGGCAAAATAAACAAGATAATTATGATTTTTGGTAAATTTTTTGAAGAAACTTTTCAAACAAAACAATATGAATATCTTTCATTATGAACATAACTATTTTTGCCATAAGTGCAGCCGTTCTACTGATATTGGAGATTGAACAAAAAATGCATAGAGTAAACATGTACATCCGGTTTAAATATTCTTTTCAAAAATAGGTGGTGCACATCTTGAGCATATACAAGTCTTAAGTTTGAAGTTTCATAACTTCGACAGTCTTTGCTCTAGAGCGTTTACAGACACACATACAGACACACACACACACACATACATACACACACACACACACATACAGACGTCATTCCGAAAATAGTTACATTCGATTCAGGAAAGGTCAATACGTATATATCCGTAAAAATGGGTAATTTTTGATTTTCGTAAATGACGAACAACTTTTAATTATTATTTTTTTTAATTTTGATTCTAGTTCGGGCTATAATTGTTCATAAACTAAATCGATCAAAATAATTTGTATCAGACTTCCGGAATGAGTGGAATCATGACAACCAATTTTTTTCGGCTCTCACTGAACGGCTCTCCCTATCTATTTTTCTTACTTTCTTTTACGAAGTAATAAGTAAGTCTTGTAATCATGAAAAATTTCGAACTCGAGATTTCAACTGATATACACGTTTTGACCTTCCCTGAATCGAATGTGACTATTTTCGGAATGACGTCTGTCTCTGTGTATGTGTGTGGGTTTGTGTGTTTCTTTGTGTGTCTGTCTGTGTGTGTGTGTGTCTGTGAATGCTATAGAGACCTGTCGAACGCAAAATTAATATTTCGCACAACTTTTGTTTGAAAAGTTTCTTCAAAAAATGTGCTAGTTGCGAGAAAAATGCTACGAAACATTATAAATATCTTGTTTACTTTGCCATGGATTCGCTAAATCGGATTATCTGGGCCTTTTTTTTATATATATATATATATATATATATATATATATATATATATATATATATATATATATATCTAGTGAAAACTGCGTAAAAGAAAGTTGAGCAGCCACTCCAGATATTTTAATTCTTAGATAATAAAAAAATATAATAACTTTTGAAATACAAATAAACATTTTGCCAAAATCTAATATGAAGTCAATAACTTTTCAAAAAAAAAAACGAACATTGTCTCTAACAAAGCCATTGGTACCAATAAAATAATGAAATATCTAACTATATATTTTAATATTTAAGTAATTATTTATCATAGCAAATATTCTAACATATAGTAATAATATTTCAAGTATTAATGTGTTCACAGCACCAAATCAGTATCCAACTTAAAACGTAATTTAACAAAAGCTTTCAAACTCAAAACTTTCCTTTTATTATTCCACTTTTAATTATTGACAGACCAATCACAAAGCATGTACATAAATATAGACAGCTTTGTTTTACACCACGGCTGTCAGAAAATAGTATTGAAATGTTTGGTTATATTTTTGCGAAATGAATACTACTCAAAGTATACGAAGTAGACGTTATTGGTACGGCTTGTAGGTTTTCGTTCCGACTGTCAGAGTTGTAAATCAAAATCTCCCGAAAAACCACTGCTTGCGGTCAAGAACGAAAATTTAAAGCCAGTATCAACTAGCTAATATTATAATTTCGGGAATGTACTAATATTGGCGTGATATATAATCAGAGCTGGGTAGGAATTCAAATCAAAAGGAATTAGAAAAGGGATGTAATTCATTTAGAGATATAAATCAATTTAATTGATAATGAGGAGTTAAGACAATTGAATTGTATTTAAGAATTAATCAAAGTCTTCAAGTCCTTAAAAAAATTCAAACCCTCAAAATTGCCTCACGCCTTCAAAACGGTTTCAAGCCTTCAAAACGGTTTCAAGCCTTCAAAAAGGCGTGACGCCATTAAAATTTATAATCGTTAAAAAGACTGAATGGTTTGAAATTACATTTCAAGTTAAAAGTTACATAAAAAAATTCTAATTAATAAATATAAAATAGACTTTAATTCCTTTTGATTGTTGATTTATATAATATACAACACCACTTACAAGGCTTGTAATGGTGAAAAGGGCTTCAATTCCCTTTGAATTATAATAGATTTGTAATTGGTAAATTGTATTTAATTCCTTTTGATTAATGACTTATACACAAATTCACATAAAAACTTGTAATGGTCAAATATGCTTCAATTAGTTCTGAATTGTTATTTGAAATCAATTAATTGTACCTATATAATTTGAGCTTGTGAATTATCGAAATAATTTTTAAGTGGAATTGTGAATTATTAATTCAATTCCACTAGTAATTGATTTTGCCCAGCTCTGTATATAATACGGAACGTTCGGTTCATCGTGGCAAAGGCAACTTGCAAAATGGCTGAAATTTGCTGCTGAATATTTTTGCAGTTCGGACAACGTTACTCATGGATTATTTATAAAATAATTACAAATCTGCGTAATCATATTTAGTTTTCTTTTAAAAATATCACAATTTATATTATAAACATGTTTTTTTTTTTTTTTTACCACGCAAACAATAAATAAGTGAAAGCAAAACTAAGTGAACTATGCATACTTGTAAAGAAAAAGATAAATGAGAGAAAGAGTAATAAATGGAACCGACTTTCCCACAAAAATATTTTAAAACCAGCGGCGGAAGCAGTTCTACTGTTCCTAGCACTCTGATTGGTTCATTCATTAATTTTTGTAGCCGCGTAGGTTCGAACGGAAGGTACACAGCGATCCAATTATACGTAATTAAGATTAGAAATTACAAATAACAATTCAGTTTGTATTATGACAAATAATTGTAGTGTTCACAACAATATAATTTATAATTAATGGGTTAATTTTATTGCTGTGATTGCTAACTTTTCATAAAAGAAACTAGATTAGTATTGGTATTTTCTAATCTTAATAACTAATTAGTTCACTTTGAATGTAAATTAACAGTTTCGCCTGCAAACTAACTAACTTGTATATGGTCTAAGATGTGCATCTCTTATTTTTGAAAAGTATATTCAAAACGGAAGTACATGTTGTAATTCTTTTGAACTTTGGAATAGTTTTGGTTGATTTAAATCGTTTTTAACTTTGAATTGTTGGCTTTAGTCTTGTGAAACTTAGAATAGTTTTATTGGATTTAAATCATTTTTATATTGAATATTTTTGCGTTTAGCGTTGTGGGACTTAGAATAGTTTTTAACTGAATATTTTGTACTTGGGATAATTCTGTTTGTTTTAAATCATTGTGACTTCAAAGCATTTTTATAATTGTTCAATCTACTTAAATCTTTTATTTGTTTTGTTTAACTTCTATTAAATATAACTGTGATTATGAATTTATATTTTCTGAATATAATTAATGCTTTTTGTTAATTAAATTATATTTTATTTTATTTGTGTATTTTATTTCTTTAATCCACATCACACTCAAAAAGGCGAACTCGTGAATAGTAACCATCAGTTACAGATTCACATGCTTTTTGTTAATTAAATTATATTTTATTTTATTTGTGTATTTTATTTCTTTAATCCACATCACACTCAAAATGGCGAACTCGTGAATAGTAACCATCAGTTACAGATTCACATAAGAACATCCGACGTAAAGAGGTGTCGGATTCTTACAATGTTTATTCTAAGCATCTCCAATATCACTAGAACGGCTGCACTTATGTTTATAATGAAAGATATTAATATTTCGCACAACTTTTTTATGAAAAGTTTCTTCAAAAAATGTACCAGTTACTAGAAAATCGCTACGGAAAATCTTAAATTTCATATTTATGTTGCCATAGATATACATGTATTGGATTTGTATTTATGAAGTCGTACGAACTATGCCTGATAATATTTTGACTATTAAACAAAATAGACTCAAATAAATTAATATGTACTTGACTATGTCTGCATTTAACATCAATATATCGACTCAGAACATGTTCGAGCGCATTGGTTATTGAAAATAAATATTGAATCACCGTACAGATTAAATATTATATTTGCATGTATTGATAAGGTGAATATTAAACAAGCAATCTATATTATATATTGAAGAAACAGTTATTGATAACATAATTAAATAATAAGCTAAATAGTACAATTTCAGAGTATTAATGTGGACTATTAGTTGGGTTGGAAGTTTATTTTGGGGTATATATTTCTAGTGAAAAGTCGAGTACAGGACACTCCATATGTTTAAGCTCGCTGTGAAGTAAAATTCATTATTTTTAAAAATTCCTTTGAGATTTTATTGCTTAAGACGTGGTTTACTTGCTAGATTATTAACGAATAATCATTGTGTACTGACGAGTGCCCAATAAAACCAAAACGAGTTCATAAAAGGAACGAAATATTATATTTTATATGTAATAAAACAAGCATAGGTGCAAGCTCCAATGCCTTTAGCTCGCCGTGTTAATTAAATAGTGCATGATTGTCTTTTTTTTTATATATAGATAACCACTATTGTAATAAATAAACCTATTCATAACTACTGAATGTTGAGGAGATAAAATGTAAAAGGTAATTATGACATTGTCAGTAATTGATTGCAACAATAGCGTTCGCTACAATATTATAAATTTCAAAACTATTATCTTTTATATTTCTTTCTGAAATTATTATAGTTTTATAAAATCTTAATAATTAAAAATTAGTATTATTCATAATTCTTTTATAACTTCCGGGGTCATAATTTAAAGAAATTTGCTAAATATAACAAGTCTTAGAATTCTTTGATATTATCAAATTTTAATTAAGGCTTTAAATTATAGAGCCCAATTACGCCGGACCTGTATGGACGATGGGATTTAAAACCACCCAAATTAAATGCACAAACTAAGGTCCAAATAATGAGTTATATACATATTTGAATTCAGGGCAACGAGACAAGAACTTTTTGATAAGAAAATGTTACAGACACACGAACACTATTGCGTTTTTGTACATTCTGTACGCCGTGCTAAAAATGTAATTATAAAGATTTTCTCCGAAAAAGTGCATAAAAGACATAATATAAATGAAACTTATTAATTAATTACAAAATACAAACTGACTGTAGAATTAATAAAATTAAGTATTATATTACAAATGAATAGCTCTGGAAACATATCTGGAAGACATAGAACCGAAGAAGCTAAAAGAGCTGAAAGAAGACCGTGTTTTTGTGCTGATTAGTACCGTTATGACCTGGGCAAAAACGAAACCAATTGACCCGGTGAGTGGTGGCAATGTTTGTCATCAGTGTCGCTAGTAGAGCAAAACGACAGTATAATAATAATATTGTTGTCGTCGCACTACACTACTACACAACAACGACCGACCGTTACGTTTGTATCTCTCTTAATTCCAGGAGGACCCCGATGTCCCGTTTGTGGAAACCGATTACCGCAAACGTAAGCCGCATCCTAATTACCAGCCGCATATCGATCTGGAAAAAGAAGTCATTGTAAAAGGAAAAAAGGTAAAGTGATGCGATGCGGTAGTAGGTAGAGTATAGAATAGAGTACTCTACGATCTCTCATATGTGTTCGACACATGACACAATTTCATTAAAGCCAAAGTTAATTACTTTTCGCTTCAGTTGTTCTCTCTTGACAATATTAATTTATATTCCAGTATACACACATCAACTATTTTATGGTCGATGTTTCAATAATTTCTATAGACTATAAATATGTCAGGATACACATTTAATTCTGAGATGTTATAAATTAAAAAAAAAAATAACCAAGGTATATATTTAGTGACACATAGATTTTAGGATTAGTTTAAGACTAATTCCACATGGAACGTTGTCACCGTAGAAACGTTCGACGTGACTGCCGTTACATGTTTTGATTGACAATTCTGCAATTCAATTACTTTGAGAACAATACACAGCCTATCAAATAAAGTAACGGCGGTAACGTTGAACGTTTATACGGTGACAACGCTCCATGTGGAATTAGTGTAAGAGGCTACACCTGTCTGTAATTCGTTCTCTGTTTATCAGCGGTAAATATTTATTAATTTCTGACTTGCTTTATACAAATAATTTCGTAAAATGTGCCGTGTAGAACCATACAATATCTGCAATATAACTTCTTTTTTTTTGCTGTTAAATGGTAAATTTAAAAAAAAACATCTATTTGCCATTTTACAGCTATAAAATATATATATATATATATATATATATATATATATATATATATATATATATATATATATATATATATATATATATATTATATATTGTATGGCAAGTTATACGAATATTTCAAAATGTTACAATATTTTCACAGTGGCTCGAGCCATTTAAAATAACAATTTTGAAATTTTAAATACTTATGCCTGTCAACACATGTTTGGAATGTACCGTCAAGATTGTAAGACAAGTTTCTTGATTATAAAATCGGTGGCTTCGAGACAGACTGCTTGCCTGAAATACTTGCAGTTTGTGCTTCGAATCCACCACATGACAATTTTTTGGTGGTTTATATATACATATAACATTCAGATGATTGTGTTTGTTTGTTTGTTTATATATATGTTTATATGTGACTTTATATGAAAGTGTAGAACTTTTTTTTTTTTTAATGCAAACTGACATGGTATGGGTAGGATTCAAACCCCAACTTTCATCGCAAACTTCGACTATCGTACCCCGACACCAGGAAGCGAAATAATAATATTTTATTTTTAATCAATCAGTCTATAGAGAAAGAGAATCACTACACAGCAGCAATTCATGCATTTTAAAACAAGTGTGTCATACTATAAAAATAAAAGCTGGATTATTAAACGTCAGAATAATTTTTAAATGTCAAAATAAATATATTATGTGAATATCAAAATGCAACGAGTTGTGTAAATATTAAATAATAAACTAGATTATAATATAAATAACATCTAACCGATTAATATATATATATATATATATAATATATATATATATATATATATATATATATATATATATATATATATATATATATATATATATATAATACCTTAATTCGGTAAAATCTAATAGATTATTCCGTTGCTGGACAGAGAACGAGATATATACAGGTGTATTCTCCTAATGAAATTGAATTTACTTCAATGAAATTCTTTATTTAAACGGGATTGAAGTCTAACATCGAATCGCAATTTACGATATAAAAACGTAATCAAATTTAATATCAGGAAGTGTGTCTTAACTAACCGAAACATGCACTTGAAGCATAAAGTTAATCTATCTCTATAAGCTTTGAAACAGGATTGAAATTTGCTTCACACCAGATTTAAACTCATTAATTTAATTCATTGCGGTTCAATTATATTTTTCCATCCGATCAACCGATTGAAATCACTCCGATGTAAAATTAGTCATATACAAATTTAGCAATCTCAACCACAGGTATTACCAGCTAATATAGAAGAACCTATGCCTAATATATTTTGTTGACCAGTAACATTATTAATACAAATATGCTTATCGTTATTATTCATACTTTTCTTTCGGTGTAATTACCTCCGAAGAGTTCTTCTTCTTCAATGAATTGATACTAACTATTTTCGAAATGACATCCGTTTTTGTTTTTGAACGCTGTATAAGCTGTTGATGAAACTAAAAATTTAAAATATGTAAGTAGCCAGGAAGAAAGTTTCCTATACTTAAAAACAATATCTAAACCCTTGTTACTTTTTACTTGAATAAAGTGTTTCATATAAAAGTTAGATATTATAATATATAATATCATGCAACTTTACTTTGAAAATAATATACCCCAGAATATCAATACATAATCTTTGATTATTTACAAGAAATTCCAAAGCAAGGCACTGCAGATATTAACTACACACACGCACACAGACAGACGTCATTCCGGAAATAGTCATATTCAATGCAGGGATGGTCAAAATGTGGATTCCGTTAAAATCACAACTTCGAAATTTTTCGTGATTTCAATAGTTCCTTATAAATATTTGTATATGAAAGTAACCATTCTTTGAGATAAACTCGATAATAAAATTTCTAGCAATTTTTGTTTAAAAAGATTTTTTCGTAAAATATACTATTTACTGAATAAATGTCTTTGAATATAATTGTTTTATAGATATTTACATTTCCCTAGTTAAAATATATATCGATTTTCTTTCACATTAATCGTAAGGTGGATATTAAACAAAATAAATTATTATAATAAACTTGGTTAACCCGTGTGCCCATATCATATATAGACCATTCTTCATTGATATAGTATTAATAATTTTTTGAATTTTCACAATAGATGATTCAACGATTATTTTGAAATAATTTTGTTAATGTATTAACTATAATATATATATATATATATATATATATATATATATATATATATATATATATATATATACAGTAGTACCTCGGGTCACGAACTTAATTCGTTCTTTGACTGCGTTCGCGAGCCGAAACAATTTTCTTTGTTGAATAATTTTCCGAAAATGAGACATCACATTGGCATTTGTATCAAGAACAACGAACGTAACAACGAACAATGTTCAAAAAGCGCACACCTGAGTACTAATGCAGCAATGCTGAAACATCATAATCCTTATTGACCCAATTCACAAATAGCAGTATGGAACTTATTTAATTCTATATAATGATATATTTCCATCTATATTATAATCTACTTTATTATTTACATAACTGGTGCATTTTGATATTCACATAATACATATTTTATATTGACATTTAAGAATTATTCCGACGTACATTAATTGCTGTTGTGTAGTGTTTTATTTTCAATATAGACTGTTTGATTATATATATATATATAATATATTTAATTCTCGCCATGACGTAGACTCGTAGAGGTTTAGACACTTGTCCTTTACGGTGGAGGTCGGGGTTCGATTCCCCGTAAAAAAACACAAACACAGTCATCTGAGTGTTTATATATATATATATATATATATATATATATATATATATATAACTCAAGGTATGGCGACTGTAGCTTTTTTACTATATTAGTATATTTTATTTTGACAATGTGAAACTCATAAAACAGCATTATCAACATTGCAAAATTTTGAGACATATTCTTCTTATCACAAGCAAAATGCAATAATTTTGTGCGACCAATCCAGGAATTACAATAAAATGTTTTAAAACTAAACACATGCAGCAGTTAATGTATCTGAACTGATGCACATAAGTCCATGAATTAGAATCAGAGCAACTATAGTACCAAGAACAATATTTTAAAATAATATTCTGAGAATTGTGGTTGGTATTACAAACAGCACAAATTGGGCTGGGACGTTTGAGAATCGCTGATCTTAATTATCTAGTCTAAAGAAAACATCGTACGCTATATTAGTCCTTAGAGAATAACCACTTACTGTACCTGTCTGCCAATTTTCAACTTTATAGTTACAAAGAAATTTTGCTCATTACGTTTCCTTCTGATAAAATAATTTTCCTCTGTTATTCCGCATTTAGTAATTGTAGTTTGCCTAATAAAGATCAGATTTCATAATAGACTCTTCTAAAAATAAAACAACGCTAATTGTACACTAACGAGAATTACAAAATTATGTAACACCAGCACCATAATATTAATACTTTATCACCCTATTATTATGTTAGCATTTACCCTTTTAGACCTGACGGCCCATCCAATGGACAATAATTTTAAGTTAATTTGTGCCTAATAAGCGTGCAGCATACACTCGGCATTCTTGCATTGGTGTATATGGATATTCTGTGCTTTTACGTACAATATTTTATCACTTTAGTTCCAAATTGTGACAGTCATCGTTGCGTTGCGTTTAGCATGAAACATTTTCATAAATATATTAACCGTGGAACTTATAACATCAAAATTCACTTATTACAAAAGCAATTTTGAAATAATAGCATCAATTGACCTATTCAGAGTAATAATAAAATAACAGGTTTAATATTTATTACGTTAAAATGCTTGCATAGGTGCAGGCACCAATTCCTTCAGCTCGCAGTATATTCTACGGTTTGGATTTAAAATAATATAATTATTTACGTATATTATTAACCACTGAAGTTTTTAAGGATGAAAACCTACAGTACTCGGCAGTATTAAGGAGGGCTTCAATTTTTATGACCCTTTAATTCCAGACCTGTATAGACGATTATATTTAAAATGCGTCGGGAACTTCATGAGCATGAAAATTATATGTATGTATATCAAATTTCATTAAAATCGGTAGCTTCAGTAGAGATACGTTCACAAAGTTAGTCTTACGGATGAGCGAGCGAGCGACATGAACCAAGTATATAAGGTATATACATTTTTGTAATCAGGGTAATGAGACAAACACTTTTTGTTAAGAAAATTCTTTGATCCGACAATGTTACAGGCACTTGACCAAATACTGTAGCTGTCTTGTACTATCGTACGACGAACTAATTAAGTAAATTAATTTTAACTGTGTCTCTATAACATCGAATCAAAAGAAAATCCCTAACAAAATGTTATTGTCTAGTCGACCTGAATCCAAAAGTCACCCTGAATCAACAAATTTCCATCGCATTTCAAATTCATTCGTCTTTCCAGGTTATAGGCCTCAAAATTTACTATCCCTATTAATTTCTAAAAATACAAAAAAGATTTCAAATAATTCTAAAATATATTTATCAATTAAATTATGGATATTGCGATTAAAATCTCGAGGTCGATTTTTTTTTGGTGATCACTATACTTATTACTTTGTAAATGACCCCGCAACTGGCAGTAACCATAGATACATATAAACTTATACGGCCATACATACACATCCCAAGTAACACAAGTGGTTGTATCTTAGCTATCGCAACGTTGTCATAACCACATAAATAATAACCACATACTAATGACAAAACTACAACCAAGCGATGGTTATTAAAACATTTTGAATACCAAATTTTAGGCATCGCAGCTAAATAGTCAGCTTGTGTTACTTGGGATATATCTGGGTGTTTATAAATAAAATATCGTAGTGGTATTATTGATTAAAATATCGTAGTAAGTAACGCGCAAACATTAGATTCAACAAAAGATTATAAACCAAAAAGCAAGAATAATAATTACGAAATTATTTGGTCAATTCAACAAAGATAAACATTGCAACACCCAGTAAAATATGTTCTGTTTTTGTACAATTCTTTCAGCAACTAAAAGGAAAATTACGAACATACGTTGTATGTTGTGGTGTTACATATGGAGGGGAGGAAGATGATCTACATTTTCTTTTTAAATCAGCGTGGAATAACTTAGCTGAATTACCCTTAATTCTGCCAGGCAATAATACAATTCCATTACTGAACGTCAAAGATCTTGTAATGTAAATATTTCCCTTGAGTCTGTAAATATTAACGGTCGATTATGTAGTGTACCATAAGATTAACATTGGTAAATTAAATTTAAAAATATCTATATAATCTTGAACACCTAATGGTATGATTCTGAACTAGTTAGTAGATTTATAAAATATTGAAAGTGTTTTCTATTTTTAATTGAATTGTAAAAGAAACATGAATTGAATCTATTAAATATATAGAACATAATTCTTTGTTTTTTCAATAAATTGAAATATGTATTCATTGAAGATTTGAAGGTTTTTCAACATTTTACTGATTCTCCTTATTTACTCAAAATCGCACCATAGTCGTTAAGAGTTACAGAATCGACTTGAATATCACATACCTATTTTGAGTAGTCCTTTTAGAATGTTTGTTCTAGGATACTTTTCCGTATTTTCGAAACTTTACCGAAAAAACCGACATATATACTTGCCGTGGAACAGACAATGAGTACACAAAAAGGTATTGTTAAAGCATTGACCAAAACTTTGGGTTCAGGTCGCGTTCGATTTGTTACTAAAGAGCAATCATATTTGTACCCGGAAATGAATGTAAGTTATTCTTTTTGATTATTATTCCCAACTGTTTCTACAGTTTTTAGAGTTTGTTCGACTTAAATTCGGGTTATTAACAAATTCAATTTAATTTTCTTTTTAGCTCGTCGTATAGTAGACAAAAAGATCTATAATGTTCGGTCATATATCTGTAACATTCTCGTAATTAAAATAATTGCAAAGAAATTCGTCTCAAGTTTTCTTAATGTCGAAAATGTATAGTATCATTGAATGAATGTCGCTTATCGTTCATAAGACACATCTGCTCTGACGATACAAGATCGATTTCAACAAAATTTGGTATATCTACATATATGAGTGCGTTTAGTTTCTAACGTATTTCAAAATTCAACAGCTATTATACTGCCGGAGTTATAAGAAACAGAGCCTATCTATTACTGACCCTATATTTTTTTGAATATTTTGGTAAATATATGTGATTTTTTTTATGTATATAAAATTTCTTCAAATGAAACCCAAAGGCCATAAAAAAACTAGAATTGCCTCCATTCGACTAACTCGAGAAACTAAGCAAACAAAAAATATAATGGAATTTTTTGTAGAATTGTTTTGTATTTTGAATTAATTCTAAGAGCAGTATTATATTTTATGGCCCTTAACTCCGGAAAGATAAAGGCGTTAGAGTTAAAGCTGCTGCGAGAACTTCTTGATCACTCATTTTATATGTATGCCAAATTTTAAATCAACCCGATACCTTCAAGGGAAATGCGGTCACCAGATATATGAGTTATATACATTTTCAGAATCAGACCGAAGATACAAGAACTTTTTGATCAAGATTTTTTATTTTTCTTATTCTGAGAACTTTACAGATACACGAATAAACACTATAACTGTCGTGTACTATCGTACGAGGAGCTAAGAACAAAACAATGTTCCTGACTGAAGTCATATTCAATTTTAGCAAGCGACAAACGAAAGATTGCAAGTGCATTTAAAAATGGAACCGGCTTCTATTGTTAATGAAATGGATTTACAATGGCAAAATGATATGAATATGTGTGAAAACATTCAAAAAATTGTTAAAGAGTATAAAGAATCACGAAAGTTACAACCTATTAAAATCATTTTACTTGGTCCACCAGCTGCTGGCAAATCAGAAATTGCAAAGCAATTGGCTACTTATTATGATTTACATTATATTTCTATAAGCTCGTTAATTCAGGATGCGCTTACTTTATTGGTAAAAGACAAAATAAAGAATTCAAGCGAATATAATGCAATGTCACAGTATATTAAGTACCTCATTTCAGAATCTACGGGTCAAGTTTCCCATATTTTTGGTCGTACATACATATATATATATATATATATATATATATATATATATATATATATATATATATATATATATATATATATATATATATATATATATATATAGGTAAACTGTTGAATATTTGAATATAATCAAAGTTTATCCTCCCTTATATTTATGTTTGCATGTATAAATTATACCAGACATTTTCTGATATAACTATATACGTTTCTGAAAATGTTCCGAAGTTTATGATCTTTTAATAGTGGTTTGTTAAAATAGATTCCGGCAAGGCCCAAAAAGCATTAGCGTCCGCAGAGGGTAACATGACCCCCCTCCCTTTAAAATTACATAGCGCAGAAATTAACATTTGTAGGAAAACTTACATCAATATTTCTGACATTGCAAAATATTCTCTTCTACTACAAAATGTGTGTGTCATTTGATTAATAGTGTTTAATATACAGCGTACAAATATAAAATATGCCAATGAACTAATAAAAATGAAAGAAGCAAAGGCAGCACAAGAGGATGAAGAAGAAGCCGAAGAGGAGGAAGATGATGAGGATGAAGATATTGAAGGGACAGCAGCTGAGTTACAACTTAAGTTAAAGAATTTAGAGCGTGGACTTGAGGAGGGTCCAGACGGCAGATTACCAGATGATATTATAATAGAGTAATGTTTTTTTGTGTTCATGAAATCTTTTACCTTTTAAGTTATTACATTATCGACATTAATATTTGTATTGTCAGTTAAATTGAAATTTACAATCGGCATATTTATTACAATATTAAGTCTCTTGAATCAAATTTTTATTTTAATCTCACAGATTTAAAAAAAATCTGTGCACTCCATGTAAATAACATTGAGATTATAGTAAAATTAATTTTTCTCGGTTTTATTTTAATAATTGATTTTAAGCTTCTACCAAAATAGCTAATATGATTTTCTTTGAGATATACTTAATTTCTTAAAATACTAACTCACTAATTACTGTCTACTTGTTTAGTATTATAATATATTTCATTTTGATAATGTTCCCCTGACTCATGAAACAAGACAAAATAACATTAAACTCTTAGGCCCGGTATTACAGTTATGGCTTAGTGTACATTGTATAACATTGGTCCGCCAAACTAGTAACCAAGGAATCACAAAGATAAACATTAAACCACAACTATTCTAGGCTTTTAACAAATTATTTTACGTACAAAAAACTATTCCACTAAACACAGAGGTTCAATGATCTTAGTTATCCCGCAAATTAAATGTTCAAAAACTAAGAAAAATCTCACTATAATGTCTTGTTTAATTTACAGCAAGCTCTCTAGATATATACTTCATTCTCATCAATAGTAAAATTTAAAGTATTTAATTAAAAATATATTGTTTGTATAACATTGGTCCTTCAACAAATTATTTTTTAAGCGTATATATATCTTGGCCTAACCTATCTAAAAATCAAATATGCTTGTGAATATATTATTTGTGTTATTAAAAAAATGGGATGGTCTGCACTTATATGTAGTTTTTAGACTAGAAATATATTTCGCAAACAAACTGTCAAACAACCACAGTAATATGTTGAAATTGTACCACTTAACTTATTATTTTATTACGTTATCAAATACTGTTTCTACATAAAATATAGATTGTTTCTTAAATATTTACCCAGTCGATCTATCTGTGTTAACCGGTGGAATTATATGAATAATGTATGTTTTGTTTCTGTCAAAATATTTTCAGGCATAGCTCATTCAATTTGTTAAACATATATTCGTATCTATAGCAACATAAATAAGATTTTTCTTATAGTTATCGTATTACTTATGCATGAAAAAAATTGACAAATACACAAAATATAAATAATATATGTCATATTGCACTGTTTAACACAAATAGAGCGTCTGAGAAAGTGAATTTTAAAGAATCAACATCTATGTTTCATATTGAAGAAATAATATTTGTTAACTTAATAATATAATAAGCTAATTGGTACAATATTACTGTGGTAGTATTGATATCTTTTGACAGTTTGTTTGGAATATATATATATATATTTCTAATAAAAACTACGTAAAAGAAAGTTCTGTGTTGGTCACAACTGTTTTTTTTTTTTAATTAATAAGCGATCTGAAGGTATAGGTGCCTGTACCTAATCTTGTTCTTTTGTATGTATGTATTAACATAATTCCTTATTGCATAGACTGGCCTTAAATATAAATAGTTTTTTTTTTTTAAAGTACCTATATAATTTTATAATTTCGATATTTATATTAGATTCTTCATTTGTACAAATCATATAAATACTGTGAGAATTTCTTTTTCAACTCAATTACCCTCTATTTATACAAACAAAACAAACATTCACTTTTTTACAGAGACTTATGCAATGAGCAGAAATCAGATTTTATTTTATGCTACGTATCAAAAACCAATAAAAACTATAACTATTTATATATGTTAATATCTGTAGACTTCTAAAGGAAAGATTGACTAGCAACGCCTGTCAAAACCAGGGCTACGTACTCGACGGCTACCCAAAAACCGCTGAACAAACAAAAATAATATTTGAACTCGCAGACGAAGGTGGCGATGAAGAGGAAGGCGGTGATGAAGAAGGTGGCGCCGAAGAAGAGGGCAATGAGGGAGAGGATATCACACCGAAAAAATTAATGTTACCTGATTACGTGATCAGTCTCGATGCATCCGATGAATATCTCTGCACTCGCGTAATGTCGTTCCCTGAAACTAAAATACAGGGTTCACATTACATGGAGGACCTCATGATTCGGCGGCTAGATGAGTATAGGACAAATAATAACGAGGACAATACACTGTTGAATGTATTCGACGAAATCGAAATACATCCATTCATAATAGATGCAGAAACGGATGATCAGGGCGCCATAGTTAGTCTTATCAAGGATAGAATCGGGAAGCCTAAAGGATATCCCTTAAACGATTTCGAATTAGAGCAGATCAGATTACTAGAAGAAGAAAATCAAAATCGTGTGTTAGAGGAACAAGCACGGATACGGGAAGGTATTGATTTTTGTATTTTACCAAACATTATTCAGGCAGCATAGGCTTGTAAAATATATATGGTTGAAAGCGGGCTAGGTGATCGATTAAACCCTTTTCGCCTTGAATTAAATCGGCCAATGATTTTATTACTTTACAGGGAAAAGGGGTGACAGAAATTCTTTTTATTCAACTCTAGTTCTACACACATTACACGCTTGCTTCAAGCTCATAGGATCGGAGTCGATTTATTTGATTTATATACACTCTAACGTCGGAAAATTTAACAACGATATATATTTCATCTGAATTTTTATTGAAGCTGTCGTTTACCTAATTTTTTATGGTAAGTAACGACTTCATCTTTTCCCTCAACTATTATTCTATATGCAAGCCTTTCATATAAATATTATTACATATAGTCTCATAATAAGCATCATTACCTTAGATATATCACGAAATCTTTACTAAGTTAACGGCAACCACATATAAAATGCAATATTAAATATGAAGAGCATAGTTACAGTCATCAATGCCTTTAGCTCTCCGTATAGCAATATAATTAATGTAAACAAATACATTTTCAAGACATTTTACTGATATTTTGAGAGATTGATTTGATTGGCAGACATAAAACAATTTTAAATACAACATTGAATTGTTTTATTGAATATTTTAAATTGCAAAATATTTTTTAATGGTCTACCCGCCGTCCGAAATAATAAGCTCGCCGTATGACAAGTTGAAGGCTTGTTTTTAGATCGCCGTACGAAGTACAGAAGAGCTAAAGCATTCGGGCGTGCGTCTGTAACATTATCGGATAATTGCTTAACAAAAAATTCTTGTCTCGTCGCTCTGTATACAAAAATGTAAATATAATTCATATACACAAGTATATAAATTGGATATAAGTCGTCGCTCGCTAGTCCAAATTTATGCCGTACCTTAGCGATTTGTATCCGCTCATAGTTTAAATCCAAACGATTCTTTTACTAATTGAATTATAGGGCCCTAAAATTTGGAGCCCTCTTTAATACTACCCATAAAAATAACCAGTAGTTCTACAGGTAATTCTAATATATTTTATATCTACAAATTTTCTTCATTTTGTAAACCCAAAAGCCATAAATAATTATTAAAAATAATTAAAATATGTATATTTTTTTGAGTTTACCAAAAAATTACAAAAAAAAATTAGACTTTTATATTCAACATTTTTTTTTTTTAGATTCAGAACTCAAAGGTCATAATAATTAAAAATTTACAATTGTTACTGCCGAAAGCATCGATACCTGTGCTTATTACTTCCTTGAACGTCTAAAAGGAAGTAAATAGTAATCATAAAAATGTTCGAACTCGAAATTTTAACGGAAATACATATTTTGACCGTGACTTGTTTCGGAACGATGGCTGTGTCTGTCTGTGTATGTGTGTCTGTATGTGAACGCTCTAGAGCCGAACCTGTTGAAGGAGAAAGATAAAAATGTAAACTTTTGCTACATTTTTAGTATCACGGATATGGCATGGGTTAGAGAAAACAAGCTTAGGTACAACGCACCTAAGGGTTCAGCTCGCCTTATAAGTAATATATGCGATGCGAGCAGCAATTATTATGGCCTTTCGGTTAATAATTTGAAAAAATGTTTTAGACATCAACAATTTACAATTCTTTGTAAACTATTTAACCAAAAAAAAATTGTGCATATTTTAAAATTCAGAAATAATTAATTTTCAATAATTTTGGGTTAACAATATGAAAAAAATCTTGTTTTTCTTTTAATATGTATATATATATATATAAAAAAATTTACTAAGGTCCAATGAGGGGCCCAATTTTTAGGGCCCTAATTCCGGAAATATGAGGATTATTTAGTTTTATATGTTACTATATATGGACATTAACATGTATATCAATTTTTGTTAAAATTAATCCAGATAGAATCCGGATGTTTTTGCATATTGCCGTACAACCAGCTAAAAGTTATTATTCAAAATTTAAGTCAATTATACTAATAATGCACTTTTGCAACGCACTCTTTCACACAATTTAATTATCTTTCATTCTCACACTATTTTAACATTTTTATTAAATTATGATATATTATGAAATATAATTTGCAAAAATAACACCATAAACTAATTTTCACCGAATTATCTTATATGTAAACAGAATAATGAAACCAATACGATTTAATTTACCTTGGGAGTGTTTCATTTTTCAATAACTTTAGTCCAATTTTTCTCCAGAAATGGATAAAAAAGCAAAAGAAGATAAAGAAGCCAATATGGAGCGGTGGATTGATATGTTACAAACCCTTCAACATGAAGAGGAGCACATGTTAACAGCTCAGAGTAAACCACTTCGCGAGTATATAATCAAATTTATTTTCCCCACGCTGACACGTGGTTTGCTGGAAACAGCGCGCGTCAAACCGGAAGACCCTGTTGATTTTCTGGCCGAATATCTTTTCAAAATGAATCCAGAAGGTCGAATGTTCGATCCTAGCTTTGTGAATACTGCCGATGAATTGTTTCAAACTATCGAAGACTTTCAAAACCGATTGGGATTGTAATATATTGTCCTGACATATGGAAATGTTATTCAAAAATTAAATAAATAAATATTTATGTGTCACATTTATTTCTTGTTAGTGTGATGATTTTTATTAAAATATAACGAATTCATTGATGAGCGAAGGTACGAATCCGTAACTTCTCATGTTATGATTTGGTTGATACATTCAGATATTCATGGTTATGACTTTATTTACCAATGCTATGGCGCTAACAAAATGTTGGTCATGTTAGATAAGAATTTATGTCTTGTTATGAGTTATGGAATCACATCCAAGTACTTTGATGTTTTATACATGTATAAAAAAAATATTGTGATAACGGAAAAAATCAACCTCGAAATTGGCAATATTCGTTTTGAGGGCTCTGAATCTATTATGACTATTTTCCAATAACGTCTGTGTGTATATCTGTAAACGCCCTACAGAAATATGTTTTGCATTTAATTTTGTAAGAAACATATCAGGAGTGGCCTGCCCTCGACTTTCTTTTACGTAATTTTCACTAGATAAATAATAAATAGATTAGCAGTTGTTTGAGAGTGTACATACTCATGTTTGAGAGTGTACATGCATTTGTTTTATTTAACCAGGGTAAATGTTACCAAGATGTTTTATTAATAATCTAGCTCTTGTTTTTAAATAATACAGAAATATGTTTTCAAATCTGTAACAAGAATATAACAATACAGTCATTGTGCAATATGAATTCAATTAAATTACATGTTTAATAATTTGTAAATAAAATTGAAGAATACAAAAAATTGAAAATCAAAAATCAGTTTCAAACAAAACAGCAGTTTTCTGTTAACTGGTACATTTTTTGAAGAAACTTTTCAAGCAAAAGTTGTGCGAAATAATAATTTCTTTCATACATAAATGCAGTCGTTTTAGTGATATTGGAGATAGAACAAAAAATGCATAGAGTAAACATGCACTACCAGTTTTAATATTCTTTTTAAAAATAAGAAGTGCACATCTAGGGCATATACAAGTCTTCAGCTTGCTGTATCATAATTTTACATTCTGGTTCTAGAGCTTTCACAGATAGACACACAGACGTCATTTCGAAAATAGTCACATTCGATTCAGGGAAGATCAAAAAGTGTATATCCGTTGAAATCTCGAGTCATGATTACTAGACTTACTTATTACTTCGAAAAATAAAGTAAAAATCGTCAAATAATTATTTCCTCTAACTTATTGGGGTGATGAGTTAGACCGGGGGATTTTCATGTACTAGTCCCAAATTGCTTACAAATTTAGGCCAGTTTTATTGTTTTTACTTTCTTTTACAGAGTAATAAGGAAGTATTGTAATCATGAAAAATTTCGAACTCGAGATTTCAACGGATATACACGTTTTGACCTTTTCTGAATCGAATGTGACTATTTTCGGAATGACGTCTGTCTGTCTGTCTGTGTGTCTGTCTGTCTGAGTGTCTGTGAACGCTCTAGAGCCAAAACTGTCGAACGAAAAATTATGAAACTTCAAACTTAAGCTTTGTATATGCCCTAGATGTGCACCTCCTACTTTTGAAAAGAATATTCAAACCGGAAGTGCATGTTTACTCTCTTCAATATCACTAGAACGGCTACACTTACGACAAATATAGTTATATTCATAATGAAAGATATTAATATTTTGCACAACTTTTGTTTGAAACATTTCTTCAAAAAATGTACCAGTTGCGAGAAAAATGCTACGAAAAATTATAAATATCTTGTTTATGTTGCCATGGATTCACATGTAGCTTATAAAATCGGATCATCTGCTTTTTTGTCAGGAAAACAAAAGACTATTAGATAAATGACATTTCAGAATATTTCAGTTATGTATTGGTTAGTTTGACAGCAGGTTTTGGATATATATATACATATACATATATTTATATCTAGTGAAAACTGCGTAAAAGAAAGTTGAGTGCAGATCACTCCAGATATTTTTTATACGCAGACTTGAATGTAAAATCCGAATCGGTGATAAAAAGAAAATAGATTTTTTTATGAGGGAGTGACCCCTTTACGCGGGAATTTGTTTCATGCTTTTGCGGTCCCGCAAGATTTGAATTTCGAAGGCGCGAAATTGGAATCCCATCCTAAATCTTGCAGGATCCGCTAGAATTATAACCTCACTTTCTTGAGAAATTTGTCCGATTGACATGGATTCAGATATATATATATATATATATATATATATATATATATATATATATATATATATATATATATATATATTTAATGTAAGAATCAATTAGAAAATTGGGTTAATTATGTGATATCATATATTATAAAACTAACTATATAGGTATATATATATGTAGTTAGTTTTATAATTTTATTATAAAATTCGTGAATTCTGCAGAATGCATTGGGACGATCACCAATGTACACAGTTTTCACATAAATATCTCTAACCCAAATCATCTTTTATGCCTGTTCTTTCGACGCAAATGTAATAATGCAACTAATAACTTTTGCCTCTATGCCCACCACCTTTTCCAGTAATAATTATGCATATTATCATACATTATGATATAAAGAATCAATTCTGACGAAATATTAAAAAATAACCTAATCTAATCAACTAAATAAACAGAAAATCCGCAAAATTTCTTTAAAAAATCGTCATGGGGGGACTACAAAAACTTTTTTTGCGGATCCGTTCTCCGCAATCCGCTGTTGTCGAGACTTACCTTAAGAAATAAATACGATCAGCGCACAGCGGCATTCTACACTGCTCGTTGAAAGATAAGCATTCTCTCACTTATAGAGGCCTGCACTCGACTTTCTTTTATGTATTTTTTATTAGAAATATATATCCCAAACAAACTGTCAAAAAATATCAATAATCTATAGTAATATGCTGAAATTGTACAACTTAGCTTATTATTTCATTACGTTATCAAATATTGTTTCTTCAATATAAAATATAGATTGTGCCTATAATATTCACCTTATCAATACATGCAAATATAATTAGTTCGCCGTACGAAGTACCGAAGAAGCTAAAGCATTCGTGTATCTGTAGGATTTGTGCCCTCTACTCCTTTGAAGGTACAGGAGTGATTAACACCAAATTTGGCACACATATAATTTGGCATCACATTTGAATCCGCTCACAGTTTAAATCCAATCTCAAGTATACTTCCCGAGTTATAGGACCCCAAAATTTGGAGCCCTCCTTAATACTATCCTTATAAACTCGTAAACTTGTTGTTCGTACAATAGTCAGTATGAAAATAAAAAGATCACAACGTTTTCAACTATTTAAAAGTTCTGTTTTGGTCACAGCCCTCATATGTTGAAAGGATTTCTATAATTACAATTAATTTCTGCTCAAATATTTCAAAAACTTTATGATAGCGTTACCCCCTGAAATGGTATCACCCGGGGCGGTACACCCCCCCCCTCGACCCCACGTAGCGACGCCACCATTACGATGAAACACGTTCTCAGTCGATCTATTTGGGTTAACTGGTGGTAAATGACGTATATAAAATATTTCAGTATATTTTGCTTCTATGTCTTTCAGGCATAGTCTTCTCGTAAATGGGGTATTTTTATGTTTATTGGTTGTATTAAGGGGGTTCCAAATTTTGGGAGCCTATAACTCGGGAAGAGTAATGTCGGTTGGATTTAAACTGTGAGCGGATTCAAATGGGATACCAAAAAATATGTATAGCAAGTTTGGTTCAAATCGCCTCTGCACCTTCAAAGCTAACAATCGAGCGACGACTAACATTCACTTATAGTATGTCTATTATATATTAACTAGGTTAACCCGTGGATACCATGTGCCCATATCATTTACAGGTCATTCTACATCGATATGATAATGCTAATAATGTATATTTTTATAAAACTAAATAGCACAATAATATTAAAAACATTTCGTACGCGTTCATTTGTATTAATCCAAATGAACGCGTACGAAATAATTGATATTTAATAGAATGTAGCAATTGCTACATTCTATTCTGTATTGTTTGGCAATGCTTATGTCAATGAATCAATAACATTATCATTTTATCTTTTCCGAAATCAAGATTATAAATTTACTTGGAGTAACACCACTTTGTCTTTTCAAAAATTCGAAATTAGTTTTTCTATCTTAAAGTACTCTTTATATATATGAGAATTATATTCTATTGGTAACAAAACGCAGGGCTTCCACAGCAATTTTTTATACAAAAAGTGCAATAGTGTAGTTTTTAAAGGATAATCGTGAAATAAGCAATTTTGTATACAAAAAAAGAAATAATGTAGTTTTTAAAGGATAATAGTGAAATAAGTGACTGAAATATTCATTTTATAGACGCCATTTTGTTTTTAGGTCGATTTTGAGGCCAGATTCGTAATCTGCGACCCCAAAAACCTTGTTATCAAATTTCAGGCAATTGATTAAATAAATAAAGAGTTTATACATATTTTAATTAAGAGTGTATTAAAAAAGCTAAAGTGGCATGCACTCGACTTTCCTTTACGTAGTTTATACTAGAAAAAAATCAAAATATTGACAGGCACAAATCATAATATGATTGATGAAACTATATGCAAATACATGGCAACATAAATAAGATATTTAAGATTATCCGTAGCAGTTTTCTCGTAACTGGTACATTTTTTGAAGAAAACTTTTAAACCAAAATAGTGTGAAATATTAATATCTATCATTATGAATATATCTATTTTTGCCTTAAGTGCAGCCGTTCTAGTGATATGGAAATAGAACAAAAGAAGCATAGAGTAAATATGCACTTCCGGTTTCTTAAGTTTGAAGTTTCACAATTTAACGTTTGACAGTATTTGCTCAAGAGTGTTCACAGACAGACGTCATTCCGAAAATGGTCATATTCGATTCAGGGAAGGTCAAAACATGTATATCCGTTGATATCTCGATTTTCTATTCAAATTTAAGTAACGACATTATTGCCTAAAAATGCATATTTACTTTGAATTGATGCAATTTCATTAAAAAATGCATTATTTTGTAACGGCTACGTATTTCTATAGCTATTGGACTAATACAACTTTTCTCTTCACTGTTATAGATCACATATAGACCGAGTTATCGTGCCCACCGTTTACCCATTTATTTTCGCAGCGCTCCCGATTATCAACTATCAAGCCGCCATTTCTAAATATATCGAAAAATAAAATCTAGTTTAATGTATATATAATAAACTAGTGTACTTAGATTTAAAAAAAAAACATTTTTATTTCTTTAAAAAAAATTCTCGAAAAAGCCTTATATTTCAATGGGTCAAAGTGGTGTTACCTTAAGGTCGAATGCCAATCACGCGACTGAAGCGACTTAGTTTGCACATGTCATGGAGTTCACTATTGCTTTACTTAATTATATTGAAGAAGAGGAAGAAGAAGAATACAAGTTACTGCTGTTATTAGAGTCATGAAGAAACAGTCTTAGTGATTTTTTTTTACCGCTAGAGAATCAGAGGGATTCCAGAAAAATGTAATAGAAAAACATCTATTGAAAGATGAAGCGATTTTTAGACTCCCGTGGTTAGACTGCTCCTTGTAGCAAGAGTCGCCCCAGTCGCTTCAGTCACGCGACCACAGTCGTGGTTCGTGCTTATGAAACTATGAATTAAAATACGTTTCAAAAATTAGTGTTTGTAAATATGTTCTCGTTAATAAATATCAGTTTTCTTTTTCGCAGATTCAATTCAATCGGCGAGTTGAACGGATTGGTGCCTTGTACCTAAGCTTGTTATACTTGTTTTTTGATCGATCATTTTAACACAAATACTAAACAGGAAATCACAATAATTGAAAAACACTATTACTTACCGAGAAATCACGGATGTTTTAAACAAATTTTAGATCAGAATCTAAGCGATTTGTTTTGCCAACCTGGCAACTTCAGATTAGAATAGTGATTTAATAAAACTGTGTTTGTGTTATGTATGTATGTGACTTTACTTAAACTTAGAATGGGTGTAAAACTTAGTTTTATTAACTAACAGATGAATCAGTTTTTATACAACTGGGTCATATTCAAAATACTTTCAATAATTTGAAGTTTCCTTCGTTTTTGTATTTGATTCCAATAATTAGGATTTTTTACAAGAAATAAAAGTCGTATGTTTTAAGACTCAAGTCATTAAAATTAATCATTTTAAAATTTAATATATTTTAGGCCACCAGCAAAATGTTGAAAATATTGGCAATATCTCTTCAAGATTGTAAGAGTTTTATGATTAAATAAGGAATTTCGATAGCCGCCGTACCGTAAAAAAAATATTCTCGTTTGGCTTGTGAAAGTTGGGGTTCGATTCCTGCACATGTTTAAATTTTTACAAAAAAAAAAGGGTTCTATACATACGAGTACATAGATATATAAACACTTGCATCTGGGTGAGTATATATACCTATATAATATCATTTATATAAGTGGGCAAATAATATATGAATGGCACTGTAATTATCTATAATGTTTGGAATATGTTTTAAATAAATAATTTCAAGTTTTCTGCATAAAGAAGGAATCGTGTAAAACTTCATGCGAGCACTATCCAAACAATTCTAAAATTCAGCGTGAATTCAACGTCAACATGAACATAAAATTAATGATTTCGGCTGATGGTCAGATGTTGTGTCATTTAATGCTGACGTTAAGTTTACGTTAAATTCTGAATCGTAATTCAGCGATTTGAAATAAAACCACAAATAATTCTTTATACATAATATTGTTTTTATATATCTGATGATGTAAATGTTTCCACTTCTATTCTACAAATTACAAGTATATTGTTGTTCAATGTTTATATATTATATAATATAATTATTATTAACTAATATAACGTCTGCCTCAGCGGAGTGTTACTTATTTTTCAATTTGTGTCTTGGACACCGCTGGACAACACTTTTTGTCTTATTATAAACATATATCACTTGTTTACCTTATAGGCTATCATCGTTAAACTCGAAACTAACTCCTGTACAGAAATGCGACCAAATCCGGCGGTGTCTTAATAAATACAAATCAGTTTGAGCAAATTAAAGCGATTAGAAATTCATCAAATATATATTATAATATTTTATACATTCATAATTGCAATAATAGATAATAATAGTATGTTTGCTTTTTAAATATATGTCATCATTATATATTTAATCATTTTATAATATATATTTTATTAAAATTTTATTGGGCTACTTATCAAATGGAACTTGTCGATAATATTTTTTTAAGACTAGCTTATTATCTAGAGCAAAAAGTACAACGCTACTTGTAATAGACATCATTTTGTTTTTGCACACAGCGAGTTTTGAAAACCTAATATCATTTCGTTTATATTATTAATTTTTTGTTTATTAACATTATTTTAAAATAAGCCACGAATACCCGCAGAGTAAAAATTAACGTGGGGTATCTTTTTTGCTTTCGTTTAGCCCCTTCAAGCTCTAATATAAATTACACTACAGCAAAATGTTTTTGGAAGAAAATAACCTTTCTTTCTATACCTGGTTTATAATACTGAGAAGTAAAGTTAAATATTTAAATTGTTATTTCATTAAATCCACATATTTTTACCTAAATGGTTGACATTAGTACAAAAACTTCTGCCAGAGTACTCTGCTTTGCAGAAGAGGAAAAAAGATTATTATTTATATTATTTGAATTTAATTAATCACAAATATAAAAATTAATGCAAAATCCGTTGCTAGAATTCTTTTCATTTACGAATCCTTTCCAAAACGCAACCAGTTACAAACATAAGCTACAATATCTTCAGAAACTTGTTTATACAATCCGTTGCACAATGAAACTTGAACGCATTGTTATTTGTGATTAGAATTACATATTTAACTTTGATGCAATGTAGTCACAAATATCGAAGATAAATAATTAACCAATAATTCTGATTAAGCTTTGGAACTTGCTACACGTTTCTCTTCGGCTGGACATTATTCATATTTTGACTATAAATTTATTATTTTAAATGATTTTACCCAACCAGTCATATACAAAGTTATTTATAGGATATCAAAACTAGTACAAAAATTGTCGATAGGGGACTATTGGTTCAACGTTATCTTTTATGATATATATATAAAATAAACTCGTGTTTATATTGTTGAAATTAAATCCAACCAATTGTATACCAGGTCATTTGTAAATATCAAAATTAGTACAAAATATACTGATAGGAACCTCGGCAATCTCATTGGCTGAACATCATCATTTATATCTTGTGTATAAAATACTCATATTTACGTTAGTTTATTAAATTGAACCAATCCTATTTCATTTATATTTCCCTATTCTTAATAACTGATATCTAAACTATATTGGTTTTAATTTCACTTTACGTTACAAACCAATTTGTAGCAATATCAAATTTGCCGATAGAGTACTCTGCATTACTATTTTATTGGCTGGGTTTTTTATTTTAAATTTAGTCTTACAATTTAGTTGTTTACTTCTTGTTATAATAAACCAGATAAAAGAAATGCTACAGTAGTTTTTCGACGAAATGTTTTAAGTATTTTCTTTGATATAAGTTAAAGTAAGTAAACATAGAAAGTATCGTAAAAAATATTTCCGGGCAAAATCGTGATAGGTCCCAGAATGTAAATGTTCAGATATGACTAATCACAGTTTGAAAAAATTAACTACATACATTTTATACAATATTAAAATGCACAAAGTAAGTCCTCTATAACTTACAATTATTATATGGTTATTTAGAAATTCGGAACAACGCAACACAGGCTCTAAAATGTGGTTTATAATTGTTCTGGTATAATAATAATAATACTAATAAGTAGCAACGCAGCAGTAGTGTTGAAGCGTAAGGGGTAACGTAGTTTAATACAAAAAACATGTTGCTATTCTCATGGGTCTCAAATGATAACATGACGACCTTACAAACAACAAACATGTTATCCAACAAGTCACAACAAACAAAAAACAAAAACTCAACGATTGTTTTACTATATAATTATTACTTTTAATATCAATGTACACTTTGGTAAAGGCAAATTTATACAAACAACCCACAATCGATTTGAAACGAACGAGAAATTGCAACAGACACCGAAAGATTTAGAGCAAAATATTTGATTTAGAGAATCTTAGATTAAGTACAGAACAGGTTGACAAAAACAAATAAAGTACACGGCAATTGAGAATGTGCGTGAGAACTTTTTAGTTAACGTGCGTGCTTCATCTAAATGATACTCTGTTTACGCGAAAACATATTTAGTATTTAACCTTTGTTTGGCATAAGAAGAACATTACATAATGAGACGTCGCGTTAAACTAAGGTTTAGAGTGGTGATTTTAAATTATTTTAACAGCAGCCTCTATTTTTCAAATGAACTTATTTCATTATGGACTCTTGGCTATCCACTTTTTGATATTTATAAGAACCACTGGCAATGCTCTTCTTATGGCAATTTCACTATAGTATGTTTTCGGCAAATGTTAAATTAAAATGAAGCGTCAAATATGTTTTCGCTTAGTGCAGCCAGAGTATGATAATGTTTATGGTTTAGTGCGAGGAAGGGGAGTCTATAATACTAATATACATTAAGCGACCGTAATTCAACATTGAGAAATGATAGAAGTAGAATAGATATTAGTGATAACCGCTACACGTCACAAGGGAAGATGATATATTTTTGGGATAATGGTTGTGAATTTAAGACTTGAGAAGTTTGTTGGCTCGTTGATTCGCCACAGCGATACGAGTTTCGTTGCTCTCACCCTATATAATCGCAAATAAACAAAACAAACAGAGCAAACATTGAAATCACACACCAACTTCAATTCAGTTGCTAAAGCGAGAAATAGAGAATAAAATAGAGTTGCACACACGAAACCGTGTGATTGATGTATGTTGATTGTACTTGATAGTTGTAGCGGCGTCGGTAATAAAGGTGGTGATGTGGTTGTTTTGCAACGGATAGCGGAATAGGCCTGTTGTAGTTGTTGTTGTTTAAAGAGTGTGTGTGGTTTTTTAGATGTAGAATGTTGTTGCTCCATACCCCCAGTTTACTTGAGCAGGTCGTGTGCTCTCTGGTTGGCCACCGCTATCCGAGTCTCGTTTGATTCTCCCTGAGGTCCCACACAAAAACAAAGTCAACACATGCACACACCCAACCGAATTAATGTGTGGTCATTTAAATGTTAAGTTACTAATGATTTGATTTGGATTTACTATTTACTTGATCAAAGTGGATTGGTGTGTTGAAAGGTACAAACATATCACTACCTGAGAATAGGTGTATTCGATAAGTATTCATACTAACTTCTTCAAAAAAATTAAGATAATTTAGACAATTATTAGGTGGAATTTAATATTGATAATTGTGCAAACATCGGTAATTTGGCTTACCAATATTTGTATAAAGTAACGATAACACGTGCAACATGCATTGATATTAAATTAAAATACTGAATTTCACGTTGTTAAAAGGAACATCATATTTATTCAAATTTCTGTTGTTTTGGACAACCAGAGAATTTCCTTTATAAGTGTATATACCATGTATGTAATACCACAGATGTTAGCACATATAACATCCATGATAATAAATAATTTAATATATACCCTGAATTTTATTTCAAAATACAAATCATTCCTTGCCAAAATAGTGAATTTGATTTAATTTCCTAAATATAATACTGGCAGTTAAAATAAATACCAAATAATTATACACGTATAATCTAATAAATTTATGAATCTAATTAAAATTAATTTAAAGTTGTATGATGGATGCATCTAAACAATAGTAAATCAATAGATTTGCAATTAATGAACTTGAATATTTCATATCGCGTTTGTAACAATACTTATCGAATATGATGAATATTTGAGAAAGAAAATAGAGCGAAAGAAGATGGTTAGAGGGCAGTTTGCAGTCACGTACCTTAAGATTGATGCGATCAATCTGCCTGTTTTGGTTCTCGAGTTCTGAGCCCATGTCGATAGCCATATTACGCAGGTTACCTATCATAGTGTTCACCTCGCCCATATTGTTTTCCATCTCGTCTTCGCGCGCGTCGTTCGTTATTCTACCGATGTAGCCGCCCATGGGACCCATGGCGTTGCGATCGTCCATTACTCGTTGCGGTTGGTTGTTCACCACTTTTCCATCGTCGTTGCCTTTCCACGTTCCATCATCTTCCTTGAATGTTGCACCCCTGATCACATATACATAGTATATAACTATTTTTAAATTCTACTAATATAGTCAAATATTACCATAAAACAAAATATATTATATGATAATTGTAAATCTTATGAACTATGAACGAAAATAAAAAAATAATATACAAAAACCAACAAATATTAAATATAATTTAACCCTCTCATGTATATCATGTTTTGTTATTGACATACAATACAACTTCGATTATTCGTCAGTCTCTGTTAACCGCCAGTAATGTGCTCGCTACCAATGGTAACCGATGCGGAAAGAGAAATTGAGGCGGAGTAGTAACAAGTGTATCAAAACTATAAGCGTCATAAATATAATTGCTATTCACTGATCATCTACATAAAACAAACTATTTGTTTGTTTGCTGTGTTAATAAGCGTGTAATAGAGAAAAGTAGCGATAATTTCGGATGAATATAAGTGCACGAATAAGTTGTAGCTGTGAACTTCCCATCTCTATACATACAACTTGTTTGTGCGCATGTAATATACATTTTTACTTTCTTTTACGAAGTAATAAGTAAGTATAGGGACCACCAAAAAAATCAAACTCGAGATTTCAACGGGTATACACGTTTTGACCTTCCCTGAATCGAATGTAACTATTTTCGGAGTGACGTCTGTGTGTGTCTTTAGACCGATCAACTTTTCAACCGGTCAACTTTTTACTTTCTTATCCAAATGTCAATGAAAAAGTATTGTAATAATGAAAAATTTCGAAATATAGAATATAGATAGTGGAAGAATAAGATAAGCGACCGAAGACCATTCCAGCTTTTTCTAAATGTACTGTACTCAATTGTTTGATTTGTTTTAATTCTCTTTGTATAGAAATCTACTGCACAGTACAATATTTTACGTTACCCAAATAAATGCTGTACGATCATTTGATAAATTAAACGACTGTATTGCGAACATTGTTATTTTTATGGACCTATTCGGTATTCAGCGTATTCAATTATCCGCCACGGCCGCTATCCTGAGCCCTGACGGATAATCGAAGTTCTACTGTAATGTTAAAATTTGAATCCTATAGAAATACCTAATACAAGGATTATTTCTTGTATAAAAAACAATGTGGCGTTTTCAATTCAAGGATATTGTTCTTTTTTTAATGGTTGGATTTGAGATATAATAAAATCTCCAATCTTATATAACTAAAAGTTAATCTAAGTTGACATAATCTCAACTATATGCATACATTCTTTCCCAATAAAATGGAGTGGCGGACATTTAAAAACTGTATAATATTTATAAATGCATAACAATAATAATATTCGCGTCACTATAATATCTATTTTGTTCTTTATTATGTATTTAGTAACTGGAATAATACTCTAGTAGCGTTTTATTTACTACTGAAATTAATATTGAAGTTAGTTCCAAAATTAATTTAAATAAATGTTGGTTGCCAACAAACATATAACATATACATAAATATATACCTTGAGGTAATATAACAAGCGTTATAGACGTGCATTAAATTAATGATGATTAACATAATCAATCGGTAACCAGGGATTGTATTATATATTAAAGGGACCCTAAAATTCGCATAGGATAAAATTCAAAATGGCCTCGGGTTTAACATTTAATGTCTTATCTATTTTGGATCAAACTTTAATATAAATTAAAATAGTAAATAAAAAGCAATGTAGTCTATACTCATAAGAAATGTTTAATGAAAGATACGCACTTTTGACAAGGGAGAACGCACAGACCGCAACATTTCTCCATACCACTGAGATTCTTTTCGGCTTCTTTCATGTCGGCGTTGATCTGATCCATGCCCTCCTCGATGCGGTCCAGTTGCTCTGCACAAGTCGCATGTCAGTCACGTTAAGCGAACATTGAGAACCGCGTAACATTGTACGCAAGCTCATAATTTAAAATCAGTGTGCAATTGTTCATTTAAAACGATAATTGAGAAATGAAAACAGTACAACTACGTTATTAGTGATATGTTTTGGGTTAATATGAGTGTGTTTAATATAAACCCAGGGTCTTAAAGCACATTGCTTATATGGTGTGTGTGTAACATTGTTAGGTAATGTTAGATAGAGTAGATTTATGTGTAGTACAAATGTGTCTGTACTGTGAAAGAGAAAAGGTGGTTAGATAACTACAACCATACACTAAAGATACGAGAGACTGGCATGCGCATGCAAGGTGGATTTTATTATAGGCGCATTAGAGAACAAAAAGAAAATAAAAATAAGTAAGCAATCGCCTACGTTTTGTTGTTCTGTGTAGTTCAGAGATGTGTGATTGACTTGTTAAGTGGGTGGGGTGGAGGTTATAGTGCACACACACTGTCCATTGATGGTTAGTTGATTAGTTCGGTGGTAAAGTGGTGACTTACGTTTGCCCCTGTCGTGTGTGGTATGACTGTACGAGGAGGATTATACATATAGATAAAGAGAGAGAAATTTTATTGCAAATATTGCTATATTATTCAAAATTAACCAACACTGAACAAGGTTTCAATATAATCATGCCTGTTTAGATTATAATTAAACATAATTAAGAAATGCTATTAATAATTCTAATACAAGATGCCTATTAGCTATCTATTTAGTAACAATATTGTTCATGTGATCTACTGTACTCAGTAAAAAATAAAATTCTATTTAAATATTTAATTTAAAACAGTAATATCTAGTCAAGTATACTTTGGGCCATATTGAAAATAACATGTTCAGCGATAGCAAATAGGATGTGTGTATAATTTTAACCCCAGTTTTACCTAGAGAGTCAAACCATTTATTTTCTTAAGATTATTGACAAACATTTGCATTTTCCACTAAATACATTTTTAAGGTATATAAAACATATACCCCAAAAAAGTAAAATATTTCTTTGAATCAAAGATATATTTATCGCAATTCAAATGAATGTTATGTTCAATATAGTAGTATAAAACTAGAAAAATATATCTTCAATAAAATAAATTATTATTGATTACGCTAAAACTACAGTACGATCTATAACGTCACAATTTCAAGTTACTTTTCAGTGACCTCACGCGCTCCCATCGCTCCTAGATTATAATACCAAATTCAAGCGTTATTACAGAGGGTTGCCAATTTGAAATAAATAGTAAGACCTCAAGGTAAACAGTGAGATTATGATATATACATGTCCTATTAAAATACAAGTACTTTATATGCCTATTTTAATTTCTTACTATATTTTGTCAAATTTGAATCACTTTATGACCATCTAGAAAATTCAATAAAATAAGAACATACAAAAATGTGGATTCTTAAGTCATTGGTAATCACAAATTGACATTCGCAAGTTTGGACACGATGTATATTTTAAAAACTGTATTATTATTTTATACATTACTGCGGTATATAAAATAGCACTTGTTTATTGATTAATCGATTGAGCTTATTTTATTCAAAAAATTTCGTATAGATAATCTTATCGTTTCCAAGCGGCAGTGTATATAACACAAGTATGTGGCTTGATCTTAAATATGGAGCATTTGATTCAAATTTGGCGCATGATAGTATGAGCGTAAAAAGACCATATGAGTTGTAGTTTTATTGGAGAAGTTGTGGAAGATGTAACGCCTCGTCTACAATGTAATGTGTGTGAGTGGCACACAATAAAATGCAGTAATCAACAATATTATAAATATTTCAATAATAAAATGAGAATAATAATTGATTGATTGATTGAAAGGAGGTAGTTTCTTTTGATATATATATATTTATTTTTATTGATTTTGTTTTGCTAAGTAGGAAATGCTTACCGCCCTGTTCATCCAGCATGACCAGGGTTTTCATCCCCACTTCGTGGCTCTACAAACACACCAAGAGAGATCGCATCAACGACAAAGAACCCCATACGCCACGTGCACCCCATCTGTGATATTGTTAGAGAGACAGAGACAGAGTACGCTACATACTGTAAATCAACCCATCAAATCATTTCAAATCACAACAACAGTAGTAGTAGATAAGTAGATTTTAAATAGCAGCGATTTCACATCTGGAGAGAAAGGTTGGTCAGACGCACTTTCCTGATACATCAATTTAGAGCTAACTTTGGTGCAATTAGATATACTTAGTCAAGAAATTGTTTGAAATTATTATTATCAATTATTCAAATTTTGATCAAGAAATTACTCATACAAAAACCAATGTCAATAAACTGGCACCTAACTTCTTATTTAACAATTACATCACAATAATTTCGCACTAAATTTGAACGCCTTCGTGGTATTAAATGGTTTATATGACGTCACAAACTTGCTTAAGGGGGTATTACTCTTCCGAGGGTCAAAAAAATCGATTTTTCAAATTTTGCATTTTTCGATACTTTATAATATGTAGTTTATTCCCCCAAAGTCGTTTTACCGTAGGGGATTTCCTTCATAAGTTTTTCGCTCCTCAGAGCCAACAGTGTCGCGCGCTGAAACACTTGTCCCGAAACTTCAAACGCATTTTTCTCAAAACCACATTTCTCCTGCTGGCCGGAAAGATTTTTTTTTTTTTGTATCCAACGAATCAACTTGCGGTTTCGGTATAATGTTCTCCACACTTTTCTACGGAAATTGAACCTCTGTCGTTGCAAAATATTGAAAATTGGATTTTTCAGAGCGCCTCAAAGTTGAAAAAAACAGGCGAAAATCGACCTTTTTGTTCAGACGGCTGCAATTTTCTCATTTTTCGATAAAATGTTTCGCCCGAGGGTCAATTTCCGTAGAATTTAATGCAGATTAATAATACCTACTCGATTTTAAGTTTCAAATAGCGGAAAGTGCCAAAACCTTTCCGGCCGCACAGGCTGAGGCGGCGGACATGGTCCCGTTCGGTCGCCATTTTGGGACAGATCGACGTGGACCACATACATAAAAAAAATACATTTTGTACTCCAAGAATTAATAAACAAGTTGCAAAAAAGCTCAAGGTCTCAAGTGTTTTAGTTTACCCACAAAAAAAAATCTTGAAAACCGTCTAAAATAGGCCGTCGGAAGAGTAATACTCCCTTAAAAGAATTAGTTATAAATAATATTTCCAACCAAATCTAACCATACATGGAATTATGAGTCATTTTTATAAGTTATGATATAAAAACGATTACAGGACAAAATCTAAAGTATGAAAAATTATCGAGTTCGATTTCTAACGTTACTAGTCATATTTTGTGTAGTTTGGAAAGTGACGGTATTTACCGTATTTCACTTTATCTTGAAAAGTGAGAGAACCTACCGCATTCTATAATTGTAAACTGTATACGGTTAGAGACAGCAATAATTTAGAATGATTTGTGACGTCAGAGAAGTAATTTTGAATAATGACGTTACCTAAGGTAGTCTAAAATTGTAAACTATTCACTGGTAGTAATGTTTCTGTAAACTAATGACAACAAAGGCAGGTCGAAATTCGTGTGTCAGAAAAGCGTATCCGAACCGAGAGAAAGGTTAATAATAATTTCAATTCATAACGACATTTCAAATCAAACCAAAAACACACGACATTTAGTTAAAAAGTAGTAGATAGTACACAACACCAGGTGGCAGGTGAATGATCGTGTTAATCTTTCGCGTAGGTACATAACATTGTCGTATAGGAGTTGGGGGGTCTTACCGCGTTGATGGTCGAGTAGTTGTATTGTCTGGCCGCCTGCTTCTTGGCTCTGTACGGGAAACAATAAAACTCTGGTAAATCTTCACACGCTATAAGGGTGTGTACCACATAATTCTTTAGAAAAATCAACATTTTAGAAGGATATGATAAAGATAAATAAACAATGACAACAACGACACAAGCAAAGCTTACGACAACAACAACTAGTAAATTGTTAAACACGCACAAACAACATACAAGCAAGGTGTGTGCTCGTGGTTGTGATCATGTAACCCGCTCTCGTGTATTTTGTTTGTATTATTTTGTGACAGTGTTAAGATTGTACATGTCCGAAATTACCACTTGCACAGATTCGATTCAAATATTCACAAAGCAAGATTTATTTAAAAAAACTGGGTTCTTATTTAAAACACACACACATATATATATATATATATATATATATATATATATATATATATATATATATATATATATATATATATATATATATACGGGATTTTTACTAGCGCCTCTAGTGAAATTTGAGAATACTACATAAAGCATTGAATCAATTCAGATAATATTCTAGCTAATCTGCTCGATTCTATAGTTTATTACTAGCAACGTTGTTAAATAACTCCTATACCTATAACAATGTCGTACCAACTGTTAGTACATAAATTACACCCAGAATTGGGATATTGACGTAATAATACTATTACTGCATAAGAGGGAAACGCAGTACAACCTAAATTATTTTCGTTTAAATGCGTATTAAATTTGATTTTTTAAATTTCGCTCGTCTTGAACACCAACCAGTACATGATTAATGAAGATAAAAATTACTTAATTGTATCTAAACAACTTCACTTATCGGACAAGTTCACACGCAGCGCCGCGATCAAACAATTGACATAATAATAATATAATTATATTGAAATCACTTTTAAGTCCAATAGTTCTTGAACAAAACAGGGAAGAAGATCCGTCATATTTTTTTTATACATTTTTAGTTAAAGACTGACTAGTAAATCGAGGTACGGCAGTACTAAGTACTATGATGAAAATAATAGGTATCGCGGAGTATTTGATGCGTATCCGGGTGCAAGTGGGCATTTCTTTGGTAATGTGGTGTTTGATGTATTGTGAACTCACCTCCCTGGTCGTCTAACGCGACCAGAGTACGGATCCCAGCCTCCTTGCTCTAACGCAGCGCAAACAGAACAAGTGTCCCACATAATCATATGTCAGTCAACATGATATGATGTATAATATAGTAGGTATAACAGTATATAAAGTAAGGTGGAATATATATAGATATTTTTAGTTTTCATATATTAATAATATATTATTTTTCATTTTCACAGCATACGTAACAATACACATATAATATCAAACTAACATTCATTGTTAAAAAAATCAGGAATTCAACTGAAAGCGCCCCGTTCATAATATTATTTTAAACGGTATATAGCAATATTAAACGTAAGGACATGACGCAATGTTTCCTTGCGTTATAAGCCCATTAAATATTAAAGAATTCAATTGTAACCTGTTTACAATAGAATCTTGTACGACCTAGCATTATATAATTTATGTTTCGTTATGTTTTAATATATGCTATACGTATAAGCTCCAAATGTGTTTAGTTTTTATATTGTTTATCATGAGTTTCAAAATTGAATGAATTGCGATTCCAGCAAACACACGAAAATGTTACTAATACGTAAAGCTCACATATAACTTTATGTACCAGAAATGTAACTTATATGTTTTTACGATTTGTGTTTGCTGGGATTATATACAGGTGTACAGTATATATTATTAAAACAATAATTAATCAAATATGTTATATAATAAAAGTAAACTTTTTCTGCTGTATATATTCGATTTTAAAACTCAAGAATTTAACTGTAAATTTGTATATTTTTGATATTTTTACCATTAATTTTAACCCCATACTCAATAATTTAGTAAGTTTATAAGAAAATTTGTATCAGTAGTTAATACATTTTTATATTGTCTTATATTGAGTCTAGTGGTTCCACTTGATTTCAATGTATATTTGAATAATTGTTAATAAACAAATCGAAATAATTCTTTTGAATTCGATCAACCTGTCTTTTGCTGTATGGTGGATGCTATTTGCATCGCTGTTATAGGTTAAGTGAGGCTTAAGATTTTAAGTTAGAGCGATGCAGACCATTGATAATGTCAATATTCAATAACTTCATTTTATTAAGTTTACCATAACTAAATTAAAAATGTATTAATTATTGTTCTTAAACGAAATCAAAATAATATTTTGCAGGAAAAAAAATGTTTTTCGTCTATTATAACGGTTAATCCAATATAAGGCTGTGCTTCATTAAGAACCACATTTTCAATTTACCATTAAAGGTGTTTTATGTATCTGTACCATTACCTAAAATAATTTACATTTTGTTGTAAAATTTTGTCACATATTTTTCGACAGATAAAATAATTATGAAGAAATTTTGATTTTTTTATATAATGTATTTAATGTAGGATTAAACAAGTACTTCAAAACGTTGGTATTGTAGGATACAAATGAGTGGAAACCCATGTTATAAATTTCCGTAAAAACTATTGACCATTGTTATTCATTATGGAAATTATGCATAACAATAGAAAATACCTATCGAAAATAAAAGCATTTTTTTTATTCTGCAGATATATTACTTATCTGCACAGAAAAGATGTTTTTTTTTTAAAAACTATTATTATTACATCTTTTAACTGCGTTACATATATCTGTTTTCTATTAATACTGCCAATCATTTTTCGACTGCTCCGCAGATATGCAACAAACTCAAACGGTACTGCATCCTTATAGATTTATAAGCAAGCGCAATCACTTTAAACCGAAGTTAAGTTTGGAAAATTCATTAAAAAAATGGTGTACAAACATTGGGATTTCTTTAAACCCACGCAATTGTGCAATCACCATTGCAGCGAAGTAACAAGATACATCGCAGTTTTTAAGTTGATGCACGGGCCTGCTTATATTAGTACATACACCTTTGTCTATGGGTTTGAAGGGTTACATATACAAAAATTGATAACGTAGAGGTAAACTCATTTAACTGTCACGCTGTGCAGTAAGGGGTTAAAATAGAATGAAAATGCAGTAGTGATGATAAATATATGGTGTCGTAACGTATACTGGTTATATGATAGCTCAAATTGAATTTTTATTTAAAAAAAAATTAGATTTGAGCGATTTGTAATATGGTATTATTTTGATGTTTTATATGGGTTATATTTGGTCGGTCATTGAGTGATATCTGTGGAGTGGTTTGAACACGGCACACAGACCAGCCAGAGTATAAAGAATGTGTGAGAGAATAGAATAGACATACATGTATGTCGGTAGGTACCGTGGTGGCACAGATACATGCACAGCAACAGACAGTTATATATATAATAATAATATTATCATATTTATATATATAGTTATGTTATAGCGACACTGACTGCTAGGTTAAATAGTTGTAGTAGTAGTTGTTGCACTACATGGATGGGGCAACGGTCATTTCGACAAGTACGTATGCGCACCAATCAGGGTTCTGACGTCACAACGCTCCTGTGACCAATTTAGCGACTGTATTTTACATATTACACTCTTTCAGGATTACTGGTTGCAAAACAATAATAACAATTTTATTTGTAGGTTTTCTTGATTTTTGAATATTAAAATAGGTGTTTGTTTCTTAGGAAATGTTATTTAAATATATATTAAAACGCGTGATGATATTAATTTTAATTTATGAATATAATTCAGTGTAACTAGAGTAACTTTTGAGATATTTAGCAGATTCAATCAATACATGATTTGCTAAATTTTCAAAATTTTACAGGTTCTCCTTACAGATCTTTCTCAAAATGGTACCATTATAATTAATATAATATATAATGGTATATCATAACCTTTAGTAGTTTGGAAGAAATAATGTAATTCATTAATTATGTAAGCTAGTTTAAGATATTGTGAGATTTCAATTATGAAATTAAGAACAAGTTGGTTTAACAAATAATTTAATATATATTTCAAAAAAATTACATAAACTCAAGGTCAGTTTATGAAATGCAGATTTCAATTATTATTATTGTAAAGTAATACAACTTGTAATTAATAAAATATGCATTTGAAAAAAAAACTAGACCTGTAAGACGCATGTTCAATTTCAACAAAAATAAAATTAGCAAATTTTAAATCGCGTTATACATGCACAAATTTATTACTATTTAAAATTAATATCCCCGATTGGTAATTTTCGTTATTTTAATTTAGCCCTTTTCAGTTGGAATACATTTTGTCAACAATATAATGATGATGTCTCTTTCGCTAGTTTTAGTACTGAAAGGGTTAAGAGATGATTATTTTTGTCAAATGACCGTATGCCCTACCGTAGCGCCTGCCGACAAGGATCAAGGGATAAAAAAGTAGAGAAAAAACAGAAAAGGACCAATCCCGGTTATTATATAAAAACACTCATTTTGTCTCGCTCCAATCCATAGATATCACAAAGGAATCCCCGTTAATACCAGATAGAGATACCAATTTGCTTATACAACTAAATACCGTTCGTTTAATACATTACCTCTTCGCATAGCGCCAGCATACGCCGAGTACTGTCCAGTGACTATAACACACAAACACAAAATTATTGATAAAACAACAAAAACACATTGGGGTTTGAAGAAAATCCATAATATAAATATTTTACTATTACACATTATATAAACAAATATTCGCATTTTCGAAATTGTGTAATTCGGAATGAATAAATATTGTAATGGATACTTATAGAGGGCAACGAAATCAAGTTTCATAATCAGCTGTTTTCTAGCCCTCTATTCTATATTATAGCAACTCATGATAGTGATTTATGTGAAGTACGATAGACATAAATCACGAGCAGATAGAATAAACGCGGCTGACGTGCTATCGCCTCATCCGCGTTGGTGATAAACATGACGTCATATATACGAATTTTTGAGATGCATCGGTAGATGTCACAATTATAAATCACCATTTGCAATAAATAAAGAATACGACACCCAGTGCCATGGATCCTGCCATGTAGAATTCTACCAAACTATTTTCGCATTCTACAAATTTTCATGTTTAAATATTTCAAACAAATATTACAATACATAATAGGTTTTTGTAATATAAAACAATATTGATTTATAAAAAAATAATCATTAACTTTACATTTTAAAATAAGTAGAAACGAAGCGAGAATAGAGTTGTTTTTTAATAAAAAGTTATCATTAACTTAATATCTACATTTTAAAATAAGTAAAAACGAAGCGAGAATAGAATTATATGACGAGATTTTGGTGATTACAAACATTAAACTGTCCAACATGCAGACAGTAATTTTTTATTCAAAATCAAATAAAAAAGTAGATAGAAAAATATAATATGCCTTCAAACGAATCTAAATGAATCAATTAACGCAAATAATCTATGTCACAGCACCAAAATATTTCACTTTGTTGGTGACAGTACTTAGAAACAAATTCATTCATTTCACATCATTAGTGTAAAAGGATGTATTAGGTTAATATGTATAATTTCGAAAAATAAAACTTTTAAATATCATTTCATTACTATAAATTTATAAGTATTTTGAATCAATGAAATATCACAACTACTAATGACTGTTTTCGACGTAGGTATTCATTACGCTCCTAATCAAGATTATAGTACATTGTATTTGCTGTTGCGTACTTGTTGCACACAAAATGCAAAAGTTCATTTTTATTCAATTCTTTTTTACATTATTGATATTTCTATAGTTGATACATTCAATCTGCTAAATTATTACACTTAGGGTGATCAGATGTCCTTGTTTTCCAGGACACGTCCTCTTTTTTAACACGTCCTGGCGGGTTTTTAAAATGTGTCCTAGTTTGTCCTAGTCCGCGAGTTCGGAACTAAATACCGAGTTATTAAAAATTGCGCAATTTATATTTTGCATATTTGGTCATAATGCAAATGTGGAACGTGTATTTTCCTTGATAAATAGCCAATGGACAAAAGAAAGAAATATTTTACAATTAGAATCAGTTAAAGAGACATTATTAGCAGTAAATAACATGGAAATGAGTTGCCTACAATTTTATAATCACATTTTAAATGAGAACAAAATTTTAAGTGAAATAGGTGCATCAGTTAAGTATTAACTTCTTATATGTCTGCTATTCTTTTTTAAATGTATTATTTATTTAGCATATAATTATGTTATTCTTTATTATTTATTTTATTTATATCACATATATTTTTGGCTTTGTTTTAAATTTAATTGTTTACTTAAACGGATTTTGTGTTAATTTCATTAATTTATATGATATATCTAATAATTTCATTGTATTATTTATAAAGATAATAAATGAGTGAAATTGTCCTGGTTTTGTCCTCTTTTATATAATGGTCAATGTCCTAGTTTTGTCATTTTTTGTCCTAGTTATTCGAAAATGATATGGTCACCCTAATTACACTGGATGTAAATATTGAAGGTCCCTACTAACTTATCACTTGCTAGTTTCCTGATAAGCAAAATAAACGCATTATTTTTATTATTATTTAAACATGTTAAAAAAATATATTTTCGATTAAATATGTTGATGGTAAATTTGTATTCTACTAAATAAACTTAATATATTTAAGTAAATTGTTAAATTATATAAATAATTCATGTAAAATACGCGGCAATGCGTAGAACATTCTGGCCCAGTAACCTAATAAGGGTTAAATTGGTGACCTTCACTGGAATTTGATGACCTCATTGAGGTTCCCTGCTTTGTCTCATAACATACATGACGTCACTGTTAGGCCAGAAGCTTATTAGAATGGTGACTAATGAATATAATTCCCGTGGTGATTTCCGAGTAGGTTAATTTGCAATATTATTTTATTATTAAATATATATATATATTTTTTTTAATACATAATTTAGTCTGGCTGGATCATTAATTTGTCAATTTTGAATCTAATTTCAGAATGTTTTGGGGTAGTATTAAATTATTATTTGTGTTAGGCCCTAAACAAACTAATTATTATTGCAATATTACATCAATTTTTTCTGTATTTATTAAGAAAAAATCATTGATATTTAAATATGTACTGAGGTAGTAATTAGCTCGCCGTACGTAGTACCGTAGAGGCTAAAGCATTCGGTCGTGTGTCTGTAGCATTCTCGAATCAAAAAATTTTATTAAGAAAAAGTGTTCGTCTCGTCGCCCTGATTCCGAAAATGTATATAACTTATATACTTGGATGTTAGTCATCGCTCGCTCGCTCGGTATCTCGTAAGACCAAATTTGTGCCCTCTACTCCTCTGAAGGTACCGAAGCGATTCACTCCAAATTTGGTACACATAATATTTGGCATCCCATTTGAATCCGCTCGCAGTTTAAATCCAATCGTCCGTATACTTCCCGAGTTATAGGGCCCCAAAATTTAATGCCCCCCTTAATACTGCCCTTATAAAAATAATTGAAACACTTAAAAATTCTACTAAAAATTCTAAGATACTTTTTGTCTACAAGATTTTTTCATTTTGTTAACCCAAAGCCCGAAAAAAATTATTAAATATTATAATTTTGAATTTCAAATTTTGAACAATTTTTTTTTTTAATATAATCTAAAATTAAATGTAAGACTTTTTATATCTATAACATTTTTTCAATTAGTTAACCAAAAGGCCATAATTATTAAAAACTGCTCGCATCGCATATACATATTACTTATAAGGCGAGCTGGACGCATAGGTGCGTTGTACCTAAGCTTGTTTTTGATATATGTTAGGACAAAAAATTATATCAGGAACCTTATAATTGTCCTCGAATTTTTCAATTCAATGTTTTAACTAAACAATTCAAATTTTAACCAGAATTATTCAAGGAATTTTCCTGTACGGTGAAAATAAAACTTTTCTAAAATCTCACTAATCCATTACTTATATTATGTTTTTTTATCAGCACAGATAAAATAAAATAAAAATGCAAATACCTCGTCTGTACATTGTTGAGCTTTGAGCTGGACCTCCTGCAGCTCAGTTTTGGGCGCCCCATTCTCAGCGGGTGCAGCTGGTGGTGGTTCCTTGGCCGGCATCCTATAACAAACAATTATATTGTGGCGTGAATTTTTTTTCAAAATTTGCATTAAACTACGTTTATTTTGTGTGATGTAATTAAGAGATAATTATCAGTTGTGTTTTACAAGGTAATGTGCAGATTTGCCAGTGAGTGTACTAGGCCCTGCCTTTGCCTTCAAAGTTGCACAAGAAAATCAATACTCGGAATCCCTGTATAAAAAGAATTATATTACAAATGTCAAGTTCTAACTAAAAATAGCACTGAATTATCATGATTCTAATAACACATTAGTGTAGGCATGTTTAATTCATCTTACAAGGATAAAATGCATTATTAATCGTAATAAACAATTAAGACAACTAGCTTTTGACATATGTTACTACTACAATGGCAAATTTTTATTTAATATTAAAAATACATACTTTTTGCTGTTGTTGTTGTTTACGATGTTATTCCTTAATGAAACTGTAGTATAAAGCACTTAGATTTATTTTTGGATATTACATTAACATCTCCGTAGCCTTTGACAGCCAACCACACTCTTTTAGATAGTTCCGAGCTCGAACAGAAGAGGCGTAACAGCGTGCTAGACCGGCGCAACTTACGCGATGGTATCAGGCGCTATATTACGAATAAATTACACGTTTTTACTATGAATTCTTATTTTATATCACACTCATCAAATTCTCAATGAACATGATATATCGATCACAACCCTGCTAAAATGGCTCTCTAATACACACTCTATTCGTTTGCTAAGATACTAGGCAATTAACGGTTATTTTTGTTAAATGAAAACAAATCCACATAATATATATATATATATATATATATATATATATATATATATATATATATATATATATATATATAAATCCACATAATATATATATATATATATATATATATATATATATATATATATATATATAAATCCACATAAAATATATATATATGTATATATATATATATATATATATATATATATATATATATATATATATATATATATATATATATATATATATATATTTATTTATATAAATCTACATAATATATATATATATATATATATATATATATATATATATATATATATATATATATATAAATCCACATAATATGTATATATATATATATATATATATATATATATATATATATATATATATATATATATTATGTAGATTTATATAAATATATATATATATATATATATATATATATATATATAAATTTAATGGTGGAATTCTGAGTGTATTTGTAGGTCGGTCTATAAGGCAATTCTATAAGTATTTAAACTCTTGTAATATCAAAATAATTATGTTTTGCAGCAATTTTTTATTATAAATCGGATAATGCATTACCATTAAAGACTTTGACATCTTAAAGATGTCATTCAGTTAGTTTTGTGCTATGTGGGTGTTCCATTTATTAAGTAAATTCAATATTAAAATGTTTTATTAAATGAATGAAACAGTTACAGCGTTGCCAATATTTTATAGGAATCTCTATAGAGTTATAGATATATTCAGAATTCCACTATGTGGAGTGGCCTTTACTCGACTTTCTTGTCAATTCAGTATCTGTATAATGCTTTATTTTGTTTCAAATTCACCCCACGATAGCTTTGAAACAAAATCAATATGTATTGTAACTAGGGAAACGTAAATATAAAATAAACCATTTTCAAATACGATATTCACTAATTGGTACGTTTATTTGAATTTTTTTTTTTTTCAACAAAAGTTGCTAGAAACTTTTAAAGGATTTTTTTTTAACTCATGCGATTTTCGAGATATTGTTAAAGTAGCATGAGTAAACTATTATTTCTGGTTAACATATTTTATCTAAAAAAAATGGGTTGTGGCCAACGCGGGACTTTCTTTTACGTAGTTTTCATCAATATTTATTAATTATAAAAATATAATATTAGGAAATATTAATCCAACAGAAACAATATGAAAACCAAGCTTACCTTATATAAATGAATGGGTTGAAAATTATACCAATACCAATTTGTAATGTTATTGAAGTACTAACTATCAAAACCAACCAATACTTTACAGAAATATTCTGAAATGTCATTTATCTAATTCAGACCATTTTGTTTTCTTGTCGAAATATTGACAGGCGCAGATGATCCGATTAATTAAGCTACATTCAAATCCATGACAACGTAAACAAGAATCTTAAAATTTTCGGTAGCGGTTTTCTCGTAACTGGTACATTTAGTGAAGAAACTTTTCAAACAAAAGTTGTGCGAAATATTAATATCTTTCATTATGAACATAACTATTTTTGCCGTACGTGTTCTAGTGATATTGGAGATAGAACAAAAAATGCATAGAGTAAACATGCACTGCCGGTTTGAATATTCTTTTCAAATATAGAAGGTGCACAACTAGACCATATACAAGTCTTAAGTTTGAAGTCTCATAATTTTTCGTTCGACAGTTTTGGCTCTAGAGCGTTCACACACACACACACACCCACACAGACGTTACTCCGAAAATAGTCACATTCGATTCAGAGAAAGTCAAAACGTATATATCCGTTGAAATCTCGAGTTCGATTGTTTTGGTGCTGTAAAAGAAAGTAATAAGAGGTGCATGCCAGTCTTAAGTTTCATAATTTTGTCTTCAACAGACAGTCGTCATTCCGAAAATAATCAGACTAGATTCAGGGATGGTTAAAATGTGTATTTCCGCTAAAATCTCTACTTAAAAAATATTTCTTTATAGACCTCGTCCAAAACGTAAAAATGCTAGGGTGACTTTCACTCGATTTTATTCTCCTTACTGTATCTGTATTTATTTATAAAGCTATTGGTGGAATTCTGACCCAATCTGTAAGTCTATAAGGATATCCTATAAATATTTAACCGCTTATAGTTTCAAAATGATTATATTTTGCAGAAAACTTTGTAGATAAATCAGAAAATGTTGTTCAGTTTATTAAGTAAAGTCAATAATAAAATTATCTTTTAAACTCCTAAAACTGTAACGTTGTCAATAATTTATAGATTGACTCAGAATTCCACTATATATTTTGTTTTATATTCACCCTACTATAGCTATGAAACAAAATCAATATATATTGTAACTAAGGAAACATATATATACTAACCATTTTCAAAGGGGATTTTTCAGTAAATGGTACGTTTTTCGAAAAACGTTTTCGAACAAAAGTTTCTCGATATTTTAATATTCATTAACTTATATGTACACCAATTTTTCTCTAACTTATGCAGTTTCCGAGATATTTAAAATGACATATGAGTAAACTGTTACTTTCAGTTAAGATATTAAAATAGGAGGTGCACACTCACAAAAATAGTCAGATTAGATACAGGGATGGTCAAAATGTGAATTTGTTAAAATCTCGAGTTATACATTTTTCATGATTACAAAACTTCCTATTAGACTTCGACCAAGAAAGTAAAAAGCTGGAATGAGTTTCATGTCCTTTCACTATCTGTAATTATAATAATGCTTTATTTTGTTCACCCAATGATTGCTATTGTAACTAGGGAAACGTAAATATAAATTAACTACATATTTGCAAAGGCCATTTTTCAGTAAATGGTACATTTTTCAAAAAAAAAGTTTTCAAACAAAAGTTGCTAGATATTTTAATATCTTCAACTTTTATGGGACCAACTTTGAAAAGGTCCTGCACATCCGGTCTATATACAAGTGTTACATTTCCCTTTAACAGTTTTTGGCTCTGGAGTCATAAACTACTGAACTGAGCAGTTCGCAGATTGCTCAACAATTAAAAATTATAAACTAGAAATATGTCACTGATAAATTATACTAATGTCATAAACGCAACAAATTACATGAAATACTTTTTTATTTTTACTTTAAATACACCATCAGGAGAAAAAGGTACATAATTTTACAACACAATGCAGCAATGCTAGTACAAATATGATAGTAACAATGCAAGATACTTCCTAAACAAGAGACGGTGAGGGGGGGAAGGGAGGGCAGAGAGATAGAGGGAGGAATGCGACAACTGAAATGATGCCGCAATTTTTGACTAATGAATAACGTATTTTATTTTTGGCACAACACTGTTGTCATCTCAAAGCATCGTTGGTTGATTTTTTGGTATGGATACATTATTTGGTTGTAGGTCGAATTGATTTCTTTTTTATTTGTTTTCAGAACGGGACATTTGGTGTGCTGTGCGGTGACGATCTCCAAGCAAATGAGCGTCCGTCAGTCATATATATTGCTAGTTTTTGTTTCTTTTTAACGTTACAGTTTCAACGCACAACATATAAGTGATTTTTTTGATAGCCGCTTATATTCCACAATTATGTTTTGCCTACTTACATGAAATTAGTCCTATTCTAAACAAATAAACACCGCATTTTTAAGTTTGAAAAATAGTGCAATAAAATAGAAAATGGACAAAGTTTATAAACGAAAGTAGGACGTCAACAACGTACAGAACGGATCAACACTTTCCAATCATAAAATAAAATTCGCATGTTGCAAATATTTTTCAAATATGAAAATGCATATAAATGAACGTATGATATTCCATTTAACAGTTATTTTATACCTCTTATAAGAAATACATTTAATTATAAAAAAATAATTACAAAATGTGAATCTGACAAATATTTGCAACAGCACGGACAGTGTTTATGTTTGGAAAATATTTCCGTTCTATATGTTGTAAACGTCCACTATTTTTGTAGCGTATTATAGGTAACTTCACGAGTAGGCAAAAATTAATCGTGGTAAATTATGGTCTACCATTTTTATGCATTTATATTATTTAATCATTTATGCAACACGGTAGTGTTAGGTTTTTTTTTTTTGTAAATTATTGATGTAGCATTCGTACCTACACACCGACCTAAATACATAGAACATCAGCACATTAATTTTCATATACAGTTCATGTTTTATATATATTTTTTTGATAATTTTTTTGGTTTGTACTACGGCCTAAAGCTCACATTAATTAAGTCAATCTTCTAATAAAACGTATTTTTTATTTATATATTTATATATGTATAGTATATATCATCATCACATACATACGTGGTGCGAAAAACGATAATTCTTCGTTTCGCGTTAAGTAATAATTAATAATATATTTTTTTAATTTATTTCCTTAATCAAGTACTCTTCAACAATGTATATATGTATACCATATATATATATACATTTCTGGGGAAATGTTCCTTACCGACTAAAAACATCTGAGACAAAAACATTATGAAAAAACAAATAATCATGATGAATTAACCGTTCAATAAATATATGTATAATTTAATTAAGTATATATTTAACGCTAGGAATACTATTTTTAATCCTTTGTAATAAACAAGTGCAACTATGGGCTCTTTAACAAACATTTATCTAATATATAAATAACGGAAACAAATTCAACAGAAAAAGCAACATTGGTAAAGTGAATTATCACCGACAGACGACGTCATTGCACATTATTGCCGCCATCTTGAATAAAATATCAAAGTTTCACTTTGTTATACAATTTTCTTTAAATTCATATATGTATTATCATAAATATAATGTATTACTCTTCATAAAAATATAATAAGAAATATAATAATAGCGACAGACAGTCATTACGAGTACTGGCATAGTATAACTTTAAACATACATATTTAATTTCATTATAGTCGGACCAAGCTTACAAAAAATCAATGGGTACAGTTATGCTACAATTTAGCCTATGCAATGTAGAAATGAAATTAGTTCGTATATTTTCTGGGACAATTGTCGGCTTGGTTCGACTAGGCAAATACATAAACAAAATTAGGATATAATTTGATCAAAAAACAATACAAAACATATTTTAAAATTATAATAAAAAATAAATTCGATCCTCTTGGAGGCCAATGTAATACTTATAATTTTTAGTTTATAATAATGGCGGCAATAAAGAGCAAATGTTTGCCTCTTGGAGGCAAATTTATAACTCTGATAAATAATTTATTTTAGATATGTTCAACCAATTTTTCGGTTATAATAGCGAATAAAAGACGAAGTCTTACCTCTTGGAGGCGAATATGTAAATCTGATAGATTATTTAAGTTCTTTTCGTGTCGATCGGTAAAACAGTGTCCCCCCGCGGATAACTGAACCAAGTGCATGCAGCGATATAAGGCCCATTTCGAAAATGAAGCACTGAACACATGGTCCACTATATACACAACTGGACTTTTTAATTCCAGGATTAGTTTTTTTTTTATTCTGTTACTTGAGTATGACTAGATAGAGATCAAACTCTACGAGTGAGTAAAGCGGACGTAAGTGCCATTTTATTTTAGTTTTTTTTTTTTGTAAAATATTTTTCTATTTTTTTCATTTTTATTTAAATAATACCGGACAACTTGAACGCATGCGCACGCGTCTTCTACTACTAAACAGCGTTTAAAAGTGTATGTTAATGTGTGTGTGTTCTATGTTTAATTCACAAATTATCTTTAAGACTTCAATTTAAAACATCGTTTATGTTTACACGCTCATGCAACTCAATCCTTACACACCTCTTTCAAACGTTTCGCGTATGGTTTTTATCTCACTTGCTCAAATATACTTTTCATATATACATACATACTTTTATGTGAGTTGATTCATAATTTCTGGGGACACAACAGATAAATAAATTAAAATATATAAAACAATTCAATAAACTATAAACATATGTTTAAATCAAATTCTTAAAGACAATGTGTAAATCCGACATGTAATATAAATTCTCAAAACAGTATTATATAATTTTTAAAATGGATTTATACCAATTCTAAATACAAAGTGAGTTTACGTCATCACTTAAGTCTATAGAAACTATCTTGTTTTATTTTTTGATAGATAGTATTTTATACCATCTAATATTGTGTTATAGGCCTGTTGCAGTAGATATATATTTCGTATTGTATGTTATTCGTCGAATTATATTTATGATATAACGCATAATAATACCTGACAAACTGAAAATAAGAATGGTTTCGATAGATTTTGCGAGACTAGTCTGGTTAGGGCACAAATATACACACTAAATGACATCTGGAATTTTCGGACGATCTTAATTTGTTTGAAATTGGCTAGTGTATATGTAAGAATTAAATTCACTTATTTGGGTTGCTATGATAAAAATTCAAATCGTAATTTATAATTTTACCATTGCTGGGGGCAGCGTGTTTGAATTCACGATGAATGTTTCCTAAGCACTAAAATCCTCGAATTAAAACACGGCCTAAGGTGCAAAAGAATTTTGCCAGTTGGTAAAATGAATTAACGGAAGTACTATGAATACGGATGTAGTATTTAATTATACGTTGTCGTTGACATAACACTGTAGCGAGAATTTATATGTATACATAGTATATATTATTCGTCAAACATTACTTTTAATTAATAAATATTTACAAACTACAAACATCAACCCGATCGAAAAGGAAGAATCACAGAAAGAACTACGTTTTCATTTTTTGTTTAAATCGCTGCTTAAGTACGAGCCCACTCCTAAACACCGCAATTAGTGCAAGTGTCGAATAATTATAATTAAATGTGTGAGTGTGTCTATGATAAAATGATAGCAGTGATTTTTTTGGTGATATTAAGTTGGCTACTCTGGTGCATGCAAATAACCCACTCGAGAAACATATGGCACAAAACAATAGTAAATAGTTGTTTGAATCATTTCTCATCATCGACTTTGTGTTTGTTTGTGGGATGATGCGATGATTTATAAAACGAACACTGATTATGCTGATTTTTTTAAATGATGAATGAATGGATGATTTGATAATGTTTAAGTAGCCGTCTTGTCGGCAGCGAAACGTCCAGGATTGAAATCTCGATTGACAAACGAGAAACCCTTGAACTCTTCTTGATTTATCGAACGTACCACGTCCATGTTCACCGGCGTTAACACCGGTTCTTCTTTGGTAAACTCTGCGTCGAAGTTTAATGCATCTTTCTTATTCTTCTGCAATTTGAAAATTAAACGTTTTTCTCACATACTTGGGGCCCACAATCTTTATTAATTATTATGTACGTATTACGTAGGGAGTAATCAAAAATTATTAATTATTTTACACTTGTTCTTTAAGCTCGCCGTACCAGGAACCCCTATTCTGGGAGACATATCTCAGGTAGGGTGCCATGTGCCAATACCTGGTTGAAGCAATATATGACGTTATGGTTTTTGATATCTGTAACACCACCTCAATTGGTAGTGTTATATTCATATCACTAGTGATATAATTGACAAAAATACATATTTCCGCGCGATGTTATATTTATTATTTAAAATTATTTGTAGTGATTTTTCCTTCAATGCAGAGCAATTTGCTTTTGGCAAAATCTTTATGGTCATCCATAAAATTAATAATTATATATTTTCGAACCGCTTGGACGGTAAATTCATTTTCCAATAATAAAACATTAAACAAACAACAAAAGTAAAATAAACCAAACGTAAACAAACTAAACGCAAAACAATCATAATACCAAATTAAATTTGAATAAACCAAAACATGAAAATTCAAAAGTAACTAAATTATCAACAGAAACATATCCCAAGAATACCACTACGTGATGTACGTCATCAAAATATCACCATCTAGAAGTGATCTTCCAGAATAAGGGTCCAGGAGTGTCGTAAGTGGAAGAAAAAAAATTCAAAACCGAAAATTTCAGAATACTTGAAAGATATGAAGAAGTCTAAATTCTGAAAATTCTAATAGTATGTATGAAATGTTCGATGACACAGCGCCTATGATTATCATGAAACCATTTTGAACATATAGTAACTGTGAATACAACCTATTAATAAACCGTACATACTCAACAAACATCTGTGTATTTGCTATAAAACTATAATTTCAAATGATAAAATATTAATATAATAATAATAATAGAAAGCATTATTTTAAATGTAAACTGGCATGGGCAAGAATAGAACCCCAACTTTCACCGTAAAAGTCGATAATCCTACCCCGATGCTATAAAGATATTTGAAATTATTATATATTTAATAAATCAGTCTATGTTGTAAAAAAAATGCTATTCGCGCAAATTCTTAGGTTGATTTTTCACTGGGGTTAATTAAAAATTAGTCGCAAAGCGAACTAGAAGCATTGATATGCTTGTGCTACTTCCATTTTTGCTATTTTTATAATAAATTCTACATTTATTATTACAATTACGTCGCGTAAATATTATATCTTAAACTACAAATATTAATTTTGTATTGAATGAGTGAAAAAAAATGGAGGCATTGGTGCCTGCACAATGCTAGCTTTTTATTAATTCGCAATGTTGTTGACAAATATAAGAGTATGGACTTACAATCTTTGGTTTGAATGGTGGTTTGACTCGTCTGGCTTCGAGCGCTACCCAGTCCATATCCTTGAAGAACGGATGTGTGCGTATTTGTGCTTCTGTGTTATGGGCGACGACACAGCCCAGCCGCTTGCTGGGATTCTTTGTCATGAAACCTTTGAGTATGGACACGGCGTCCTTGGACAACCACACCGGATACAGGACGTCGTCATGCAGAATCGATTCGAAGAGGTCGTCTTCGTTGTCGGCTTCGAACGGTGGCTGCCCCGCCATCATTTCGTACATTAGAACACCCAACGCCCACCAATCCACACTGGCACCTAACAAAACAAAACCATAATTATATATATATATATATATATATATATATATATATATATATATATATATATATATATAAACACTCAGATGTATGTATTTGTTTCTATGTTTGTTTATATGTGTAGAAGGCATTTTTCTTGTAAAAATGCAAACTAGCATGGGCAGGAATCGAAGCTTGACTTTCACGGTGAAAGTCGAGTCTTAACTATTACGCCATAGCTTAATAACTGATATTCTGTTTTAGTATTATGAATAAGGCCCAGTTGTATGTGAAATTAAGAGACAGACTACTAAATAATAAGCTATACTATTAGTGCTGTGAATGGGAAATATTCCGTTTGAAATTTACTATATGATATTGTTATAATTTATAATGTATTTAAATTTTAAAATTGATCACCTTCGATTTTTAGTGGGTGAGGAAAGAAGTTCATATGGTTGTTTTACATTGCATTTATTATTTATAGCCAAATATAGAAAGAATAATAAAGTGCTGAAAATATTATAAACACTTTAATGCGAAAAATGTATTGATTTTATGATTGTGCGATAACCTTGCGTTAATTTCATGTAATGTCAGAGTTAAGCGGTTGATAAAACTGCAACCACAGGTTTACATTTGTATGTGGACATTGATTATACAACGTTGCAATGATATGGTCAACGTCTACGATTGTGGATATAATTTCTCGTATTTTTACGAATGTTTGATAAATATCATGTGATCAATTTATAAGAATTTTATGAAATTTAACACACGAAAGCTGGGAGTAAAATAATATTAGTTACAAAAGGTTAGAATAAAATGTTAAATATATTGAACAATGTGCCTTGCCATAAGAGACTGTGTTTAATGATGAAAATTGCCATTTCCAGCAACTAGTGCTCAAATCCAATTAAAATTATTGAATGTATTCATAAAAACTATAGAAGTACCAATAAATGTTTACACATTTTTTTACTTGTATGATGTAGAAGGTGATCAACCTTAAGAGGTATATAAAAAAATGTTACAAACCATAGTCTAATTCTTGTAGAATTTCTGGCGCGATATAATCCGGCGTTCCACAAAACGTAGTCGTGGTAATACCTTCCAGAATCCCTTCTTTGCACATTCCGAAATCAGCAAGCTTACAGTGTCCCTCACAGTCAAGTAATATATTATCTAATTTCAGGTCGCGGTAGACAACGCCATGTTTGTGTAGAAACTGCAATGCAAGCGTCACTTCGGCAGCGTAAAATCGAGCCCGAGGTTCATCAAATTTACGCGCACGTTGAATCTGGAACATCAGATCACCGCCGTTTACATATTCCATGACGAAGAACAGTCGATCTTTTGTCTGGAAACACGAGTGCAGCGCGGTTAAAAATGGATGTTTGGCGGCTAATGCAAGTATTCGTTTTTCCGTCATTGTGCAGTCAACGTCATCGTCTTGGATGATGACGTCTTTTTTAAGTACTTTGACCGCGTATACTTCTTCTGTGTCTTTTTTTTCGGCTAACATCACTTTGCCGAAACTTCCCTTGCCCAACACTTTGATGAAATTGAAATCGTCTAGGCCCATTCGAAGTTTGCCACTGCTGCTACGGTCACTGTTGCTACGCTCACATGATGTATCTTGGCCGCCCCCTGATCCTAAGAAACGAACTAAATCTATGGTTGTCTTTTAGTATTTGAAAAATAATATTTCATAAAATAAATAATAGCTGTAGGTGACAAAGAAATTCTTAAAGCGATTTAAATTTGTTTGTTCAATATAGTGAAATGGACTAAATTTTGGTTTATTTTAATTGTAAAATATTTTATTAAAAAATATATATATATGAGTTGTGGAATTCCTGCAAAGTACTTGGTTGGGACATATGAAAGTCATTGCTGTATGACATTTAAAATAAAATTTCACTCCTAAATGAAATTAAATAAATACATAAAACCTTCATATACAAATTACCTAACGTGAGACTCAAAAGTCAAACCTGAACAAATATTATGATTATTTATATATGATTGAGCTTCTTAATTATCAAGAGGCATTTCGCGTATCAAAACATACTTATGAAAAAAATCAGCTATATCAACTCTTATTTAATAATATTAACATACTGTATTCCTACAGTTCTGCAATTCAACAAAAAAGTAGCATTTCATATATATATATATATATATATATATATATATATATATATATATATATATATATATATATATATATATATAAACTAAATGGTATATATATATATATATATATATATATATATATATATATATATATATATATATATATATATATATATATATATATATATATATATATATATATATATATATATTTAATTCAGTTTTACTGATACCATTTAGTTTTTATTTAGAATATAGGCCGATTATAGAGACAAATTCAGATATTTTCACAGCTAGTGTGAGCGTGAAACGAACTTCAAGATCAGCGAACCTAAAGTACTAGTGTGAAAAGGGCATAAGTTGAAAGCAACCAAACATAATTAGTATATGAAAGTTTTAAAACGTCTCAATAAATCATTTCAGTTTAATTTCTTTTTGTTATTGCACGACGATTAATTAAAAATACTAAAAACTGCATACCATTATCCGCCATTTTATCCTCCATAATTTTTTGTGCTGCAAGACGCATGCTGATCTCTTCTTCACCGCCATTGTCGCCGGCTCCGCTTCCGATGCCGCCACTACCGCCGCTGCTCGATGTATCCGACCCACTCATGGCGCTCAAGCCATCGCCACTCGAGCCGGAACAACTTTGGTTTAGATATTTGGTGGAACGACGCGGTGTTTGCTTGTCCGGTGATATTCCCATTGCGTTTAGGATTTCTGCCATCTGTTTTGTGTTGATGCCGCAATTGTTTGCGACATTTTTCTGGCAACGTTTATGTACGTTCATACTACACACCTACATTATTGAGCAAATACATGAGTATTAGTAAAATATATAATAATTTTAATAAAGCTCAGTATATATTCTTAACATTAGACATATAGAGAATCTGAGTACATAATTGACTTGATGCAAGGTATATATTTTTTGTTTATGCATGAATATAAAATTCTAGAATTAGTATCTTTAAGCCGCTAGATTCGGGGATACGATATTTTAAAAGTATTCAAATGAATGAAAATCGGACATGAAATGAAATTGAATTTTTAATTCAATTAGTGAGATCTAACAAAGATATGTATGATATTTATTATGGTTGATATACTATAAACACAGGATTGACACTACTTGATAGCACTTCATGTAGTGTGACCGGTGTATATTGTTTTGCTTGATTGTACTCGATGTCGCGCTGTTTGCAGTGTGACCTCGGCCTTATATACTAATAATAACAGTTTTGTGTTCACATTTTTGGTTGAGTACGGCGAATTGCAGAATATTTTACATATTTCGAATGGAATATGAATTCAAGAGAAATATATAGAGGAAAAAAAAATTGCAAGCGTATCCCATTCTGTGTGGAATAATGAAGAAGCGAATTATGTTTCTATTTACGCGCTTGTGTCCTTGTTTCTAAAATGTCTTGTTCCAGGAATAATTTGGAAATATCGCAAAAGAAGCAACGAGGAAAAAAATACAGTGGTTGATATTGAAAAATAAATGACTTAATTTGCAAATAGAATGACTGATTGAATTATATATAAATAAAATTATATATTTAGCATTTATTGTGTAATTTTGTATAAAACTAATTTTATTTCTTTTAGTTGCTAAGTTAGCCCAGTATAGGCTAGTGTTTCTAAACCTTTTCAAGGTACGACCCAAGTTAAACTAATGAACCTGGTTATAACCCACAACACCTAAAATGTTATAATTTGTATTTAATTCAAGTAAAATCATGAAATTTTGAAAAGGTACCGCGTTCCGTTGGTTCAGAAACGCTACTATCCCCTTAAAATATACATGTTATATTAGTTTTAAAAGTACATTCTCACCTCACATTGCAGTCCTTGTTTGATCAACCCGTATAGCAACGAACCACAATGATCACAGAATGTGAAACGTTTATAATTATGAACAACGAACCGATGTGGAATATTCACACTGAATCTTTGGCCTGGTTGAGTGGATTGACTCGACTGTAAAATTATATTCGAAAATATTGAAAATTTCAAACAGTTTTTACACAATTATTACCAGCAAATTTACCTCATCTTTCATACCCGGACATTTGGTAACAACAGAAAGATGACATCGTTTGTGAACCACACACGTACATACTGTAACCAGGTTGTTATTGTTATAAGAAACCATTTTATCACAACCCTTATTTACAACCAAACCACCCGAAACAATCCACCGAAGGCTGTAAATAGGGCTGCCCCACACCGTATGATTAATTTCGATTAATATATATATATATATATACAACAAAATAATTCTTTCTATACATAAATCGTTATGTACAATAAACATTATTTATAATTACAATAATAAAATAAAAGAAAAATGCAAATAAACTTACATATACATGTTAAAAAGCATGAGGCAACCATGCGATTCTGGAGCTGCAAATCAAAGGGGATATAAATGATATAAAAATAAATAAATGAGGTATAAAATTTCGCAAATGCGATTTTCGAAGCTAACTCAATCACGTCAAGCAATTGGCGAAATTATGGTATTAACTAAAGAAAGCAAAACACCTTAACCATTATGCTATTTTAAATGTAGTTTACTTTCTTTAATTATTTTGGAATAAAAGTTGATCAAAATCACAAACGCACCAATTTTGAAACGCAATATTTCACATGCATACACAAAATATCTGAATCATTCTTTAATATACAATATTTCTTATGTTGTTTCCGCTGTATGCTATCCGCACTGTTGTTTTAGAAATACATTAATCAATTAAATAACAAATAAATGATTTGTTACCCAATAATATTTACAATTAAAACATAATTAATTATATAAACTCCGTATATAAAATATGAATAAATGGCCTAGTTTACACGATGTATACCTTATGTTAGATCTGGGTGCCTCGTGTAAATCATTTCAATGGTGATATCAGCTACACCTGACAAAAACCATAGGTAATACATTAAGTTATATTTGACCAATAATGGATGTGTCTAATGATTTAACATAGATTTGTTCCAAACGGTGCCAAAATAATCGCTTAGTAGAGGAATTCATTTAAATGGATTCTTACATAAAGTCAAGCGATTTTCCACCAATAAGGTTGCAAACAACCTTTTTCCAAACATTCTCAATTTTACAATATTTCTCCATTCAACTCTATCCATACTCATTTCAAGCGTACGTATGCCATGCACGCTGTTTATCGCTTGCTTACGACGTTTCATTTGTTAATTCATTTGCAATCGTATTAATCCATTTACAGTAATACCTAGTTTAACAATAGGGATACGTTCCTCAAAAGTGCTACGTTAACCGGAATAACGGTAATGGAGGTAACAAGCTGAGCATGAAAACGTTACGGTAGAGCTAGACGTTTCCATAGTACAATATACATAAAAATAAGGGATTTTTTTTTTCAGTAATGTTATAGCGAGGTATCGTTAACGGAGGTAACGTAAAGCGAGGTATTGCTGTATTTCGCGGAAAACCACTCTATACACTTTTATTGTTGTTAGCCTTTCATACGATATGCGTTGAATATAATCAAAATATCTCATTGGACATCACTTACTCATGTCGAAAAGTTTACTGATAAATGTATATTCAATATTATTGTAATTTTGATCAACTGATTTTGGTAAAGGAAATATGCTATAACAGCCTATGTTCACAACACCAAAAAGGAAAGATATATACACGCACGCAGAGTAAAAAATATATTTTTAAATAAATAAAAAATAGCAAAAAAAAAAAAAAATGATTGGGGAATATGTAAAAGGGAAGACCATTTAAACAACGCATGCCTTTACGGCGTTATAAAACCGCCTACCTTGACACTGATAGCCTTGCTTCCCCAATCCCCTGAAACCAAGACATACCATTACACAATGTTAGTTTGGATTTCACCCCATTTGTGATTAAATACAAACAATTATATACTAAACAATCAAAAGCCAACTGTACTTAATCATTTTATTATAATATATGCGATTGATCTGAATTTCTAGAAATAACGCTCGATATATTAATTTATGACGATTTACGTCAATGCTCAACTAAGTGTTGCTTTACTATGAAACTAGGTTAAACAGGATATCAGTTGCATATAGTAAATTCTGAAATCACTTAACTAAACTACGCGTATATAACAGAAGAAGTAAAGCAGATCTTTGAGTTTATTCTGTGCAACCAGAGCTACTATTGGAATTGAATTTATAATTCATAGATCAACTTAAAAATGATTTCGATAATTGATTTCAAATCACAATTCAAATCGAAATAAAGCCTTATTGATAAATACAAATCTTTTAAGTGCATTTGTGTTATGTCTTTAATCAAAAGGAATTCATATTTACCAATTAAAAATCTGTTATAATTCAAAAAGTATTAAAACCTTTTTAACAATTACAAGCTTTAAAACTTTTATGTGATTCTGAATTATAAATCAAAAGCAATTAAGATCTGTTTATCAATTATAAATCTTTTATAATTCAAAAAGAATTGAAATCCTTTTGACAATTTTGTCTTGTATTATAAATCAACAATCTAAAGCTGGGGTCTTCAAACTTTTTAGCCCAACTAACAAACCAGTGTTACCCGCGGGCCGTAGTTTGGAGACCTCTGATCTAAAGGAATGACAGTCAATTTTATATTTATCAATTTGAAATCTGTTATGTAACTTTTAATTAGAAATATAATTTGAAACCATTCGGTCTTTTTAACAATTATAGATTTGAAGCCTTTTTGAAAATTTGAAGGCTTGAAGCCATTTTGAAGGCCTGCAAACTTATTAAAGGCTTACAGCTTTTGATTAATACATTTTACTTTCTTTGACGAAGTAATAAGTAATATCGGAGTCGAGATTTCAACAAATATACACGTCCTGACCTTCCCTGAATCGAATGGAACTATATTCTGAATTACGTCTGTGTGTGTGTGTGTGTGTATGTGTGTGTGTGTGTATGTGTGAACGCTCTAGAGCCAAAACTGTCGAGCCTAAAATTGTGAAACTTCAAACTTAAGACTTGTATATAGTCTAAATGTACAGCTCCTATTTTTTAAAAGAATATTCAAACCGGAAGTGCATATACTCTATGTATTTTTTGTTCTATCTCCAATATCACTAGAATGGCTGCACTTATGGCAAAAATAGTTCATAATGAAAGATATTCATATTTCACACAACTCTTGTATGAAATATTTCTTTATAAAATGTACTAGTAACGAGAAAACCGCTATGGAAAATCTTAAAATTCTTATTTATGTTGTCATGGAAATATATTTATGAGATATTTCTTTTATAAAATCATATAAACTATGTCTGAAAATATTTTGACAGAAACAAAATAGAAATCAATTTTATGTCATTGTCCACCGATTAACACAAATAGATCGACTGATAACGTAATGTTTATTGCAGCTAAATAATGAAATATATTTTGAAACCGAGCAATACGGTTACGCAGAAATGACCATAATATCCTGTAACCAAGTTCCTAAAGGACGAATTATCTTGATTATGGTTATAACTGGTTATAAAAGTTTCGATTTTGAACATAGTAATAATATCTTAAAATAATGCCACGATTAGACATTTTAATTAATTTCAATATTTAATTATTTTCTCTGCAATTAACTTCTAAAAATAATAAAAAACGAAATGTGTGTAACTTAATTTAGATTTTAAAAAAAAAGGAGAAAAACACCACTACTTTTTCAACCTAGTCTATTAAAAATACATGACGTCAATAATTCATATATTTAGCGTTATTTGACCAGAAATAAAAACCTTTGCATCGCAAATTCAGACTGTGCAATATTCTATTTGAAATCTTCTGGCGAGACTATATATTTAACGCATTAAAAAATTCAAATATAAATTATGAATAATTCAATTTTTATTTAGGTATAGTCGCAAAACGATTTCAAACGCCACCGTAAGCAAAAGTGACGTCATTGGCAACAAGTTCATTAAGCCATGAATAGATAGTTTAAAAATCAAATAAATACAATAATGTATTAAAATTATTTGCAATAAATAAATATAGTATTAAGTTTAGTAGGCTTTGAAAGTCATGCAACGTGTAAAGAAAGTTGTAAATGTTTCCCAGAAATTCACACACACCACACAGAAAGCATAGAATAGTCTTACCAGATGAATTCTCGGCAATGTGAACAAAAGGTTGGTTGGCGCAAAAATGTTGCCATAAATTTGTGACCGTTGACCTGGTGAACACGGCGTCGCATGGCACCGCGACGCCTGTTGAATCCCTGACGCTCTTTGAACTCTCGCGGTTTGCCACTTTGTACTGCTAGGCATAAGTTAATACATAAATGCATTGTTTATAATAAACACTACATGAAAATAACATACGACATAATAATCGAGATTATGATGCCAATAAATAAATGTACTTTAAACGTTATTTAAATTATTACAATTTATAAAAAGGTTTCGGGATTTTTCTAAAAAGACGATTTTTAATATAATATTTGTATATGATAAATGTATGTTTTTATTTAGAACTATTTACTTTCTTTTACAGAGTAATAAGTAAGTATTGTAATCATGAAAAATTTCGAACTCGAGATTTCAACGGATATACACGTTTTGACCTTTTCTGAATCGAATGTGACTATTTTCGGAATGACGTCTGTCTGTGAACGCTCTAGAGCCAAAACTGTCGAACCTAAAATTATGAAACTTCAAACTTAAGACTTGTATATGCCCTAGATGTGCACCTCCTATTTTGAAAAGATTATTCAAACCGGTAGTGCATGTTTACTCTATGCATTTTTTGTTCTATCTCCAGTAACACTTGAACGGCTGCACTTATGGCAAAAATAGTAATGTTCATTATGAAAGATATTAATATTTCGCACAACTTTTGGTTGAAAAGTTTCTTCATAATTTGTACCAGTTATGAGATAACTGCTACGAAAAAACTCAAATATCTTATTTACGTTGCCATAGAGATACCTACACTTGTGACAAATTTTATTATTTTTAAATCGGATCAACCATGAGTTACATCATTTGTTTCTTGTTTATTGAAAAAAAAAAAGTAAAAAGCATTACATTGACAGTTATCTGTATGAATTAATATTTAAAATATTTATTTCTTATTAGAATAAATTGTATCAGGTAAATTATTATAGAATCAATTTATATTATATATTTGCTAATATAATTAAATAACAATTTCAGAGTTTTACTGTGGAGTTTGACAGTTTAAGAGTGAATACGATAAGTACTTCAAATATAGATCCATTATAAATTGGTATAATTAGCCAGTAAATAGTAATTTAATTTGAATTTTTATTTTATATTGGTCAGCAAAAGATTTTGTTATCACTTAATAATAATTATTATTATCTGCGCCTGTTTTTGCCAGGAAAACAAAATAGACATTTCAGAATATTCCTGTAGAGTATTGGTTAGTTTGACCCTTTGTTTGAAATTATATATATATATATATATATATATATATATATATATATATATATATATATATATATATATATATATATATATATATATATATAGACAGTTTGTTTGGGATATATATATATATATATATATATATATATATATATATATATATATATATAGACAGTTTGTTTGGGATATATATATATATATATATATATATATATATATATATATATATATATATATATATATATAGACAGTTTGTTTGGGATATATATATATATATATATATATATATATATATATATATATAGTTTGTTTGGGATATATATATATATATATATATATATATATATATATATATTTGTTTATTTACTTACCGTTCTTTGTCCATTTTAGATCTATTCGTATATGCAGTCTTCCTTGTGGTTCGAGGTCAACCTATATTATAACAACAAGTCAAATGAACTGTCACGGTTTTGTATTTAACATCGATTATATAAAAATTATAAAATTAATTATCGCGAATTATAAAGTGTGAACAGAATGTTGGCTCAATAAAAAAAAATGCATGGAAGTTGTAAACATGTCAACATTAGATTTAGAAAGTTGAAGAATTTGACAAGTGTATCACAGATGTATTGACATACTTTAGGAATGACAAATAAATACACAAAGATATAAATAAGTAATAAAGTAATAATAGCGAGAGAAGATTTTAAGATCGTGAGAATAAAATTGAGAGAAATGTAAAGACGGACGGCGGAGGGACGAACGGCGCCAGGGCCAGCCGGAGCGGAAAGGTCGGCGGCGGCGCCTGGCGTCCGCCGCCGTGTGTCCCAATTCTGCAACAGCTGAGCCGCAGGTGCGGCCGGCGGACGCGGACGCGCTCGACGGAAGAGAATCGCTGCACTGACTTACCCAAAAATCGGCGGCATCCTTGTCGCGTTGCAGCAGATCCTCAAAGGAAATGCTGCAATTGGCGACGAAATCGTCAGGCGGTATGGCGGCATCATGGAACACTGTCAGACCGAGTACCAATGCGTCCCGGACGTCGTGAACGAAATACTCGTTCCATACGGGGTCAAATGTCTTGGGTTTCGTTGTTGACCGGTCCAGATGGTTCTCGTCGACGTCAATCGAGACGTACGGGTCGATGGGCTGGTCATCAGGTTTTCCAAACGTCATGTTGTGGCGTTTTTGAAAATCTGTGGGCCGCAACCCGCAAGCCTCGCATATTTTCACGCGTACGGTTCCAGTGAACATTGGAAAACTGATGTAACGGACACTCAAACAACACAAAGATCAACACCGCACCACTAATTTATTTAACTACATAAGGGAACACTTGAATTTACACTGAAAAATAGAACTCGCTTGACAGCCATGAAGGTCGCCTTCCGATATTATTGCGAGTTCTATTCTAATTACTTGTTCCCAACATCCATTGCATGTCGGTAAACAGTTTCACATCTCGGCAAGGCACAGCGCTGTGCACTTTTTATTGATCACAGCTGGCGTACACGTGTCTGCCTTTCCTACTTCGCAGCTCCCTGTTTCACATAGCTGTGCCCTACTATGCCATTCAGCTACACAACACAAAACTATACTAGGTGGCAGCACTGCCATAGAAATTTTACGTTTCTACACTGCTTCGGCATGCCGAATGATTCCGAAGTTCGTTTGACGAATTTGTCAAATAACGAAAGGATGGGCGACGAGACGAACATTTTTCGTTTAGGTACAATGATCGGGTAGTCGAAAGCCGATTGGGCATTCGGTGCGGATTCCTCCGAATTCTTCTTTATGACCAGTTTATCAAGGCACCACGAGCTTTTTATTTAGGCCACTACACATACATGGACGACCTATGCAAAATACTATAAAAAAATAACTTAATACGGTTCTATCTGTTTATAATCGCGCTAGCCCAAGTTGAGGCGATTTCTCAGACATCTTTTTGAATTCTGCCGTTATGAAATAATCATTTAGATCTCTAATTTTTGTTTTCTTTTACGAAGTAATAAATCGACCTCGAAATTTTAATGGAAATATCCATTTTGAGGGTCCCTGAATTCGTTTTGACTATTTTCTCAATGATTTCTGTGTGGCTGTGAACGCCCCACAGCCATTAATTTTATTTCAAAAGTTTTCTCCTAAACTTATCATTCTCTAAAAAATTGTAATTAAAATATTTGGTAATTTTCTATAAATTAAAGTTTACTATTACTGGTATTAATTTGTGTTTGACATTATATTTGGAAAATCAATATAATTTGTGAATTGTAAATATATAATTGCAAAATCTGTTCGCAGTTTAAATCCAGTCGCTCGTATACTTCCCCAGTTATAGGGCTCCACAATTTAGCCCCCTTAATACTGCCCTTAAAAAATTAAAACATCTAAAAATTCTACAAGAAAATCTAAGTTATTGGATATCTACAATATTTTCTCATATTGGTAACCCAGAGGCCATAAAAATTATTAAATAATATAATTATTAATTTTAAAATATGCACATTTTTCTTTTTATATCATGATAATCTACAAAATATCTGGAGTGGCCTGCACTCGACTTTCTTATGCAGTTTTCACTGGATAGATATATATATATATATATATATATATATATATATATATATATATATATATATATATATATATATATAACCAAAACCAGCTATCAAATTAACCAATACTCTACAGAAATGTCATTTATCTAATTGAGTTTATTTTGTTTTCCTGTCAAAATAACAGATTATCCGATTTTATATGCTACATGCTAATCTATGGCAACGTAAAAAAGATATTTATGTTTCGTAGCATTTTTCACGTAACTGGTAATTTTTTTGAAGAAATGTTTCAAACAAAAGTTATGCGAAATATTAATCTCTTTCATCATGAACATAACTATATTTGCCGTAAGTGTAGCCGTTTTAGTGATATTGGAGATAGAACAAAAAATGTATAGAGTAAACATGCACTTCCGGTTTGAAAATTCTTAAGTCTTAAATTTGAAGTTTCATAATTTTTCGTTCGACAGTTTTAGCCCTAGAACGTTCACAGACACACACCCACACAGACGTCATTCCGAAAATAGTCACATTCGATTCAGGGATGGTCAAAACATGTATATCCGTTGAAATCTCAAGTTCGAAATTTTTCATGGTTACAAGACTTGCTGAACGCATAGGTGCATTGTATCTAAGCTTGTCTTGTACATTATTTAAATTAAAAGTAGCAAACTAAACATAAACAATGTGGATAAAATTTTATTTATCTGTACTAAGATTTTCGGTGTTAGAAAAAGATTCTGCCACATTATCGTTTGATGCACTATTTGCAGAATTTTAATAAAAATTATTTTTTTGCAAGGAAAAGTTGTCCAATCGGCAATAGTTAAAAGTATCTGCATTTCAGAAATGGTATCTGATGTTTTTAGTATTGGATGGTATCGGAATTTCGGCAGTTAACCGATACTGACTACTGAGTATCGGTATCGACTCAGCCTTAGTTACAATACTTTTAGGAATTGTTTCATAGCAATTATAGAATCAATTTTAAATAAAATACAGCAATATTATATATAAATAGTGAAAGCATAAAACCGAGTGAGGTCACTTTAGCTTTATTATTTTTCTACTCTTCTATCCACGAATAAATACATGGTTCTTCAATAAAACAGTACGTACATCGGAGAAAAATATTTTATATTCTAATTTGCATTTTGGCAAGTTGAACTTTGCGCCATGAGCCAAAATATCGCTCTCCCGACTCTTATTTGGATCACGATTCCTAGTTTCCGAATATTAGGATAGCACTACTGACTCCATATAAAATAAGAATAATAAGACTAAAGATTAGGGGAGGAAAGATGAAACAGGTTCAGGTTCACAATTGAATAATGTCACACAGATTATAATACACAATACATGACCTTGTTAACGTATCAATATATGTATTGCAATTTTTAATTATTTTTCTCAATTAAAATATTTGTTTACAAATGAGAATGCAACTCTACCTCGATACCTAAATATAACAAAAAACATAATACAACTTGTACTTCGAAACCTATAATATAATATCAATCGGTGTGTTGATCATCGATGATTACAGAGGGAGAGAAAACATTATTCGTCTGACGAACAACGGGGGATCTGAAGAAAAGGGGGAGAGCAGGAGGGGCACAGGATAGAGAGACTGACGGCGCACATTGTTGAGTGGTTGAGATGAGAGCAGCGCACGCACGCGGGATGAAGGAAGAAGAAAGATAAACGAACTTTTGTTCGGTTTTGTTGTAGTAATAAAAATAACTACGCCTCAATGTAACAGTGTATAAAAAAAGTATATATCGACACTTTGCTGGCCAGCGACGGCACAGTCTGTTTTTCACACACATCACACACAACAGCAGCACATACACACGGTATCATCACCATCAGAGCACTTAGAGTCGGTCGCGGTCACTTCTTGTCCTCGAGTTTGGTTTTGTCCATCGTCGACGACGACGTGACCACCATTGGAGCGGATTGGTGACCGCCAGCCGCCGCCCCCATTTGCACCTTGTCCAAGTGTTTCAGCGACTCGCTGAGGAAGTTTTGTATGGCGGTCAGTGCGGCAACTATTGCTGGACTCCCGAACCCGTGCGAGATCAGGGAGAAGTGCGTTAAGTGGCGCTGAATGGACGGATCGAGAAGGATCTGCGGCCGGGTGTTGCATAAGGGCGATCGGTCTTGGTTTAGCAGGTCCATTAGCTCTTTGGTGATCTGCTTAGTTGCCTACAAAAAAACGGAATACATTCAATAACCATCAACATTAAAATGTATATCAAACTTTGCTCAATCATTTTGAGACCTTATTACAACAATAGGTCATGTATTATATGTACTATCGAAAAGGTCTAATATTAGATGCAAACATGTAACAAATATTTGTGCATATCTATGCTTTTTAACTCGTCGTCCAGTATTTAAAAAAGACGTTAAGTGTTCGGTCGTATGTTTCAAACATTCTCGGAATAAACAACGCGACAATCAACATAATTTATTAGACTACGGAGTTACGCGGATAACTTTAACATTGATTTTTGATAATTACTTAAGTTGCCCTGCCATCATTCTTATTTATAGCAAAGTACGCATACAAAAAAGAACTGCATTTTCATACAATGTAGATTTGTTTGCTTTTATTCGAATTTAATTTCAATAACAAATATTTTGCGTACATAATAATACTAATTAATAATAATATAAACAGAATTGTTGTAATAAACAATAAATAACAGTTTAATTAATCGATCTTTTATCTGACGTATTAGTATATCTATCAATATAAATTAATATTTTTATGTTCTGTAGGTATCTAAATTCAAAGTATATATTTTAGGATTAACAGGTCTCCATAAATAGTGACATTATTATATATTAATCAGTATAATAATCAAGCTTAGTTATAACGCACCTATGCGTCCAGTTCGCCTTATAAGTAATATATGCGATGTGAAAAGCGGTTTTTAATTATGATGACCTTTTGGTTAACAATTTGGAAAAATGTTATAGATATTAAAAGTCTTACAAATTTTTGTACATTAATTTAATAAGAAACAAGATTTGGTACGCGTAAAACGCACCAACGCGCAGAGCTCGCCCTTAGGTATAATATGCGTTGCGAGCAGTGGAATTTAATTATTATGGCCTTTTGGTTAACAATTTGAAAATATGTTACAGGTGTAAAAAGTCTTACATTTAATTTTAGATTATATTGATAAAAAAAAAGTTTTAGTTCATACTTTAAAATTCAAAATTATAATATTTAATAATTTGTTTTGGGCTTTGGATTAACAAAATGAAAAAATCTTGTTAATATAACATATCTTAGAATTTTTAGTAGAATTTTTAAGTGTATTAATTATTTTTATAAGGGCAGTATTAAGGGGGGCTCTAAATTTTGGGGCCCTATAACTCGGGAAGTATACGGGCGATTGGATTTAAACTGCGAGCGGATTCAAATGGGATGCCAAATAATATGTGTACCAAATTTGGAGTGAATCGCTCCGGTACCTTCAGAGGAGTAGAGGGCACAAATTTGGTCTTACGAGCGAGCGAGCGACGACTAACATCCAAGTATATAAGTTATATACATTTTCGGAATCAGGGCGACGAGACGAACACTTTTTCTTAATGAAATTTTTTGATCAGAGAATGCTACAGACACACGACCGAATGCTTTAGCCTCTTCGGTACTACGTACGGCGAGCTAAAAACTTTTTTATTGCATATTTTAAAATTCAAAATTATAATATGTAATCATTTTTTAAGGCCTTTGGGCTAACAATATGAAAAATGCTTGTGGATATAAAATATATTAGAATTTTTGAGTGTTTAAACTATTTTTATAATGGCAGTATTAAGGGGGGTTTCAAATTTTGAGGCCCTATAACTCGGGAAGTATACGGGCGATTGGATTTAAACTGTGAGCCGGATCCGGAACCTTCGGAGGAGTAAAGGCCATAAATTTGGTCTAACGAGCGACAACTAACATCCAAGTATATAAGTTATATATATTTTTGGATTCAGGGTAGCGAGACAAACAATTTTTGTTAATGAAATTTTCTGATCCGAGAATACTACAGACACTCGACCGACTGATTTAGTTTCTTCTGTACTTCGTACAGCGAGCTAAAAAATATCTAGCTAAATAATAATATTCTTTGTATATAACGTTTCTTTAGATTTATTTCCTTTTATTCTGATGGTGGCGTATTATGGCAGGAGATATATATTATTCCAAAAGATAGATAGATATTTCTTACATTAGCATTAAATTAATATACTTTCTATTTTACTTAAAATTGACTTAGTATTCGAGTAAAAGAATCCAAAAAATTCAAATACCTGTAGTAACTCTTTTCTTCTATATGTTTCATGTGGCTCACTATGCTGTCTACTGAGGTATTCTGCGACTTGTCTAGCGGGGAATTCCGTTTCACACACATAACCAAAATCCCTCGCCAAATGGATAGCTTCTCCTTCGACCAACGACGTTAACAACGTCACATTTGCCGCCTTCCTTCTTCCTGCGGGCAGATTTAGCCCGATCTTCTCTAACTTCTCCCTTAACAATCGTCCACCATTCTTGCTTTTGGCTCGTCGTAAAACACCGCCGAGGAGGGACGCATTGAGACATTCTGGTGGTGACAACCTTCGCTGGACCTCACCTACAGTTACCTTGTACTTGGATGTGGAGCTGAGGAGTGACAGTCGACCGGGAACAGAACAGAAGACGTCGGATGGTGATGCCATGCCAGTGCCACCGTGGTCCTTGCCGCCTTTCATGCCTGTAATATAGCGGTTGCGATCGTGCTGCAGATATCGTCGAAATGTTATCTGGCACTCACTCTTCAGAAGCGGTAAGTCACTGATGAACCCGGATTGATCGTCCATGCCGGCCTGTTGGGCCTCGTCCACCGCTTGACCCAAGGCTTGGTGCAACGCGAGCGGGTCCTCGTGCAGTCCGCGCTGTGGATTGCCCAGAGTGTAATCGGGTCGACCGCCACCCCCGCCGCCGCCTGGACCACCTCCGCCATAGTGGAAGCTTGCACCATGACTTAATTGACCCTAAACAAATTTAAAATAGAAAACCTTTAGTTTTATTCAGTTCTGGAATTCAAGAATAATTACAATTTTCTAACCATGCTCATCTTAATAAATGTTAGAGTAACCTAAATATTGGTATTTAAACTCCATTATTTAAGAATATTACTATTTATTTGTACGTAAAGGAACGATATTTTCGAAAGAAACAATAATCAAGCATTAAATCGTTTTCTATAGGAAAATCCAACATTCCTTAAATTTTTATAGAAGGTATATAAATAGCTAAAATTATAAAAACAAAATAACAAACTTTATTACGCTTTGAACATTATATAATAATAATAAGATTTGGTACGCGTAAAACGCACCAACGCGCAGAGCTCGCCCTTAGGTAAAATATGCGTTGCGAGCAGTGGTTCTTAATTATTATGGCCTTTTGGTTAACAATTTGAAAAAATATTATAGATATAAAAAGTCTTACATTAAATTTTAGATTAAATTGATAAAAAAAAATTTTTTTTAGTGCATATTTTAAAATTCAAAATTATAGTATTTAATAATTTTTTTCGGGCTTTGGGCTAACAAAATGAAAAAATCTTGCAGATATAAAATATCTTAGAATTGTTAAGGGTTTCAATTATTTTTATAAAGGCAGTATTAAGGGGGGCTCCAAATTTTGGGGCCCTATAACTCGGGAAGTATACGGGCGATTGGATTTATACTGCGACTGGATTCAAATGGGGTGCCAAATAATATGTGTACCAAATTTAGATTAAATTGATAAAAAAAAATTTAGTGCATATTTTAAAATTCAAAATTATAGTATTTACTAATTTTTTTCGGGCTTTGGGTTAACAAAATGAAAAAATCTTGCATATATAAAATATCTTAGAATTTTTAGTAGAATTTTTAAGGGTTTCAATTATTTTTATAAAGGCAGTATTAAGGGGGGCTCCAAATGTTGGGGCCCTATAACTCGGGAAGTATACGGGCGATTGGATTTATACTGCGACTGGATTCAAATTGGATGCCAAATAATATGTGTACCAAATTTAGATTAAATTGATAAAAAAAAAAATTTAGTGCATATTTTAAAATTCAAAATTATAATATTCAATAATTTTTTTCGGGCTTTAGGTTAACAAAATGAAAAAAACTTGTAGACATAAAATATCTTAGAATTTTTAGTAACATTTTTGAGTGTTTTATTTATTTTTATAAGGGCAGTATTAAGGGGGGCTCTAAATTTTGGGGCCCTATAACTCGGGAGGTATACGGGCGATTGGATTTAAACTGCGAGCGGATTCAAATGGGATGCCAAATAATATGTGTACCAAATTTGGTGTGAATCGCTCCGGTACCTTCAGAGGAGTAGAGGGCACAAATTTGGTCTTACGAGCGACGACTAACATTTAAGTATATAAGTTATATACATTTTCGGATTCAGGGAGACGAGACGAACACTTTTTCTTAATGAAATTTTTTGATCCGAGAATGCTACAGACACACGACCGAATGCTTAAGCTTCTTCGGTACTACGTACGGCGAGTTAAAAACATAATTTTGAAATTTTAGGCAAAAGCAAAAAAAAGATAATTATTTTAAAACACAAAAAAAATCAATATAGCTTTCAATATTGATCAGAAATAGAAGAATTTTGCAGATTTACAGATAAATAATTAATAATTATATTTATTCGGTTTCATAAAAATATTGATACAGAATCCGCCTCAAGACTAAAGCTAGCAAAAATTTCGCGATAAAGGAACACAATAGCGCAGATTCTATGAAAAGAGAACATGTCCATTTTCAAAAATCTTCAGGATAAAATTCATCATATAACATGTTACAAATATAATAAATAAATAAATTATTGTATGCTAGTATGTAGTGCTTTAATAATTTTTTTGAGTTTTATGCAAAATACGATTTGGTGAACATGTTCGCTTTTGCGAACCATAACCTCATTTATTGAATTTTAGAAGAATTATTTCTTAATGTATAAAGAATAATATTTTGGTTTTACTATTACACAATTGTAGTAAAAATTAAAAAATAATAATAAAATGAAATCGTTAATTACCAAATAAAAGTAAATTAAACGTCAACCTTAAGCAAAAATGTGAAGCATTACTCATTTTTAGTAGCGATTTGCATTGCAATTTTAGATAATAAATGTTTATATAAAAATGTTGATCATAACAACATATGAATTTAAAAGGGTAGAATAAAAAAGATCCCCCCTACGTAACCACAAAAATATTTTTAACATCCACCCACTGAGCACTGAGAAACATTTGACATTCTTGAGAGGAACACCGGCCCCTTCCCCTGCCGAAAATTCTACGTTACATACTTCCCCCACTAACTTCGCATACTTCCCCACATACTTCATCCTCGCACCCCTAGCTAAGCGCAAACTTACCACATGGCCGTGCGAAGGGTCTGGCTCACGGGGTCTCAGACCTAGCTGGTTATAGTGATGCAGTCCACTGAGTCCGCCGTACGGATCCGCGAGGTACTCGAGGCCCGCGCCGTGGGCAGCCTGTTGGGGTGGTGGACTAGGCGGTGGTGCATGGTGAAATGGCGGTGGGAAATATGGTGGCTGGAAATCCGGTTGGGGCAGCTGATGTTGCATGGACCCGTGTAGTCCGGAACCGGATTGTGTGGCCCTGCCACCCGGACCATGGCCGGAGTGACCGCCATATGCGGGCGAACCGGAGCTGAGGGTTATAGAGCCATGGCCTGCAGTCAATCGTTCCTGAAACAAAAGAAAGATAACGTTATTATATTTTAATGATCATTTATAAAGTATGAGGTCTACTTGATATTAGGCACCTTGAAGCACACACGTAACATGTCCTGTACGAATTTTTCGAAAAAGTTAATTCAATGTTTTCTTACTTTATAAAACCAATATCATTGATTTTGTAAATATTAAAGATTGTTGAGTATTTAAGAAATTATTGTTTTGCCATAAGATTAAAATTGAACATTATATCCATAGATAAAAGTCTAAAAGCTAAAAAAAAATTGTGAATAATAATAATATTCATATATTTTCTTTTTACTTTCTTTTACAGAGTAATAAGTAAGTATTGTAATCATGAAAAATTTCGAACTCGAGATTTCAACGGATATACATGTTTTGACCTTCCCTGAATCGAATGTGACTATTTTCGAAATGACGTCTGTCTTTGTGTCTGTGTGTGTGTGTCTGTGTGTGTGTGTCTGTGTGTCTGTGAACGCTCTAGGGCCAAAACTGTAAAACGAAAAATTATGAAACTTCAAACTTAAGACTTGTATATGCCCTAGATGTGCACCTCCTATTTTTGAAAAGAATATTCAAACAGGAAGTTCATGTTTACTTTATACATTTTTTTGTACTATCTCCAATATCACTAGAACGGCTGCACTTATGACAAAAAATACGTTCATAATGAAAGATATTAATATTTTGCACAACTTTTGTTTGAAAAGTTTCTTTAAAAAACGAGATAATTGCTACGAAAAATGAAAAGAATATTCAAACCGGTAGTAGTGTATGTTTACTCTATACATTTTTTGTTCTATCTCCAATATCACTAGAACGGCTAGACTTACGGCAAAAATAGTTATGTTCATAATGAAAGAGATTAATATTTTGCACAACTTTTGTTTGAAACATTTCTTCAAATACTGTACCAGTTGCGAGAAAAATGCTACAAAACATTATAAATATCTTGTTTACGTTGCCATGGATTCGCATGTAGCTTATAAAATCGGATCATCTGCTATTTTGACAGGAAAACAAAATAGACCCAATTAGATAAATGACATTTCAGAATATTTCTGTAGAGTATTGGGTAGTTTTGATAGCTAGTACTTCAAAACCATTACAAATTGATATTGGTATCATTTTCCACCCATTCATTTATATAAGGTAAGCTTGGTATTCATATTGTTTCTGTTGGATTATTATTTTCTAATTTTATATTTTTATAATCAATAATCAGTGAAAACTGCGTAAAAGAAAGTTGAGTGCAGGCCACTCCAGATATTTTTATATGAATTAAAAAATAAATTATCTATTATATTACGAATATAGCTAATAAAATAAAACATATTTAGTTACTTTGGTGAAAAATTATAATTATAATCAATTCAATATCGCAATTAGTTAATCGGCTATATGGAAAATAGGTATTAACATATTTTACACAAGGAAAGGGTTCGTAAAATATATGGGAAAATATTAAGTGAAAAATTTCTTTGTTTTATAATTAATAAGAACTCTATAAATAAAGGTGTGTTTTTAGACAGGAGTGTACATTCTATATTCAAGGTGATTTAATATGTTGCTTATATACATTTTTTTTTTGTGGTTTTCTAGTATATATATTTAATACTATTCTTTGAAGTCTATAATAGCGACAATTAAGATCAATAAAATTGGTTTGATTATATTGATAATTTGTGCAGGTGTTTTATTATTTTTTATTTTTTCAATGCGTGGCCAATATACTATTTAAAATTTAAAAATAAATTACTCTATAATACATAACAGATTTATACATTAGCGCGCGAACTTATATTTTTATCTATTTAATTTTTAATCATTATTCTAAAGAACTACATTTTATGAACAATAAGTGGTGATATTACGGCTGCCCCGAAATAAGGATTCTGAGCGGTAGCTTATCAGTTATGTATTTAAAAGTTTGTACTGGCAAATTTAGATTTCAAATTTCTTCAAATAAAACCAAAATAAATAATTTGAAACTTAAAATAATTAATACATCAATTGGTTTGATTGTTATGTCGTGATTTACTTTATCACCACGAATCATGTTCGTGCGAACTCTTGAGTAATATAAATTGGATAGTGACAGCTGCGATATCTATTTAAAAATCAGTGGTTATAAAAATGTTTTCTATATGATTCATAAGTATTATTTAAAAGGTTAATTTTCCACAAATATTGGGCATTGAACTTTGTAAATATCGTCAAATACAAATATGAATTTTATACTGTATTGAACGTGTAACTAAAAATAATTGCTTTTTTTACAAATCGCATTGTTTTTCTGGTTTTTGGGGTCAAAAAATCGATTTTTAATATCCATATAATATAGATCCCACATCTCTCTATTTTTACTTTCTTTTACAGGGTAATAAGTAAGTCTTGTAATCATGAAAATTTTAGAACTCGATATTTCAACGGATACACACGTTTTGGCCTTCCCTGAATCGAATGTGACTATTTTCGGAATGACGTCTCTCTGTGTGTGTGTGTGTGTGTGTGTGTGTGTGTGTGTGTGTGTGTGTGTGTCTGTATGTGTGTGTGTCTGTATGTGTGTGTGTCTGTGAACGTTCTAGAGCCAAAACTGTCGAACCTAAAATTATGAAACTTCAAACTTAAGATTTGCATATTTGCAGAGCGCTTTATTTTTTTGGATCATTTTTGAGCACGCGCTTATGGGCTAATATCAAAGGGAATAACGGTGACTTTTTTTTTGTAAATTCCTAAAAGTATATATTAACGTATAGAAAAAACTGCTATTTAATAAATGGTTTTGATTTAAGTATAAAACATAATTTAAAAGCTCCTTTCTTAACCCCAAAACAGAAAATGTCACATTTGTGATTCCAAAATATCTTCGTAAAACAACTACAAATGCAATATATAAAAATTATAAAATAACTTATTATGCAAGAAAGAAAACTGTTTGATATTTTTTATTTAAAAATTAAATAATTACATTTCTATATAAATGTATATAAGGAAGTACTGTAAACAGGAAAAAAATTGAACTCGAAATTTTAGCAGAAATACATGATTTGATCATCACTGAATTGTGTCTGACTATTTTAGAAATAATGTATGTTTGCCTGTGTGCGTGTGTGTGTGTCTGTCTCTCCGTGATCGCTCTACAGCAAAAACTGGTCATTAGATAATTATAAAACTTTATACTTACGACCTGTGTATAATGTTACTAAAGTGATTTCATTTTGATATATGTATATTATTAAGAAAACAAGATTTTAAACCTTTTTGTCTCTAATTTTAAATTGAATTATACAAATTGACGTCACTCATTTCGTACTTTTTATTCGTTATTTGTACAATGATGAACTGTAAAACGAAAAATAGTTGATAAATTAAAATATTATGCGCGTAGTGTACTTTTAGTTAGAAAATTGTTTGGAAAATAAATTCGGTCTCATTTTGAAAATTAATTTCTTAACAAGTTTTCATATTAATTTGCAAATTTGAATTTATTTCTAGATGAAACAAGTCTAACATAATTCAAGCTTTGCAGTCGTGTTCATACAAAAATGTATAAGTTCCAGTAGTTAAAGCAACTTTAAAATAACAATGAGAAAAATGAACTTACAAAATTTAACATTTGATAAACAGAGATCGCCAATGACTTCGAGGTAAATACAAGTAAGTTTGATTTAAACACGGGTGTACATTTTTTCAAAACTGTCTACCATTCCCATACCATTTCAATGAAAATTCTGGCATCGTTGACGCCACATAGTGCACTGTCGGTAACATTACCACCATGATGTACACTTTCTGCACCCATAATAACTATTTTTTCAAATTCGACGCCGCAGGACGCCGCCGGCGTACTGACGTCACAAACCTTGCCAAAGGGCGCTAAAGATCTGAAGAACGCACGTGGTTGCCCGAAGCAAACGACGAATATTACCGAACATACAGGTAGCTGAAGATGTGTCACATATGCAATGCAACTGATAACGACTCGGAACTTCTAATGTGTTTCGCAGCACCCGGTATCACACCGAAAAAATGAAAAACCGAACTGAATTCTGTGATAACGGAGGGTTGTGATAGATTCGACGAGGAATCACTACACGATAAGTTAAACAGATTTTTTTCGTGAGTCATACGTCATACAAGATTACATTTTGACGTATAGTGCGTAAATATGAATTCCATATCCTGAAAACGTCAATAATTTCATAAATATTATTAATTTAAGAAAGTCGAACTTTAATATTGATGCTTTTAGCATATGAAAGATTAAGAACGTTGTTTGACTTCGTGCAATTATATTTAAATAATATTATAGTTGCTTTTTGATTATAATTAAATATGTGAAATTAAAATAAAGGTCTGTCAGAATTCTGCCAGTCAATCAATAACAACAGAATAACCTTTCAAATAGACTGGCACAAAATCTCATCATTAATCATCGAATATGTAAATGCACATATAAATATTTATTACAATATCATATCTCTACGTCACCAAATTTTGAAATACTACACGGAAATAAATAAATAGTAAACATAACTGTATAATACAGTACGGGCGCTATCCTTAATACCATAATCAGCTGTTGAATTCTTCATCCGTCAACAATTGGTAATTCCGGCTATGGATATGAGAATCGCGCCAGCACTGGCACTGTATTGTGCCAAAAATGGGGATTGAGCCAATAATAAAATAAAGAAGCTGGAGTGTCCATCACACGACTTTCTTATAAGTAGTTTACTTTATCAATAAAATATATTTTAAATTTTATGCATTTACTTATTATATATAGAAACACTCAGATGTAAGTGTTTCTTTGTTGGTTTATATGCGAGTTTATATGTGTATAACGCATCATTCTTTTAAATGCAAACTGGCATGGGCAAGAATCGAATCACAACTTTCATCGTAAATGCATCTTTACGCCACAGCTTAATAATTGTTTATTGTATTTACTCAAGAAGACAGTCTTACAATCTTGAGAAATTCCAAACATTTTAAATTATTTTATATTTCAAAAGGATTCACGGTGTGCCTGAAAAAAATTTCATGAAGATAAAGACCAGGGCTTATTTGTTTTTTCAATTGATAACTACATTATTCAGGAGTAAATAGAGACAAAAATCAAAATAATCCGACGATGACACAAGAAAATAATAATATAAAAACATTATATTATGTTTTTATATGTTCTATCCTGATACTTTCAACGACTTAAATAATTTAATGTTTCCAATAATAAACATACGGCTATACAAACAATTTGTGTATTCTATCGTTCGCTATATTTACAAAATAATATGATTATTTAGAAAATATTAAAAATGTTTGCAAACAAAATATATGTTTAATAACAATGATACACAACCCGAATTCCTGGTTGATCACAATTTAGAAGGTTACATGATAGAAAGATAATTTGTTTGGGATATTTACTACGCAAATGTGCTATTGTAGTCATATTACTGCAAAACAAAAAATCTGTAATACTATACACTGGATTTTCTGGTATATATAATCACTACTTGCTTTATTTGTATTAATATATTACAAACAGGCATAGGTACAGGCACCTGTGCCCTCAGCTCGGGGTATATTAATTGTAAATGCGATTTGCACACTACACTGATCGTCACAAGAAAACAGTTCCACAGCTTAGAGCGCATGTGCATGGGTGCACACTACAATATATTTCAAATTCATAAATAGTTATTTTCAATTATTATGTATTGCATGTATTAAAATAAATAATAAAAAAATATATTTATAATATTTAAATTGCCTTTGGGTTCACAATATTTTTTTGCTGTAAATTTTAAAGATACTTTTATATTTATATAAGTGTCGTATTAAAGAGGGCTCCAAATGTTGGGGCTTTATAACTCCGGAAGTATAAGGGAGATTGGTTATAAATTTAAAACATAAGAATATATGTATAGTTTGTCCAAAAATAATTCGTTATGGCTTTGCCTGCCTAATGGAGGGGTGGTACCATTCGCAGCAGGGAGTAGAGCTACTTGACCTATAGGCCCGGATTATCGAAATTTACAAATATACTTAGAAAATGGTTTAAATTCAAGCATCTTGAATTTTCCATTAATTTTTTTGTAGAATTGTGTATTACATTTATATTGCACTGTAATTTCTTATTTTTTAGTAGTAAAATTGTTTTTAAATGTGATTGTATATTACGCAAAATTATGAATACATTTTTAATGTAAATATTACATTACAAAATGGAAGGTTTAAATTATGTTTAGAAATGTAAAAATAATATGAAAATTTTGCATATTATAATTTTAATTTTGTATTTTAGTATTTCTTTAAGGAATATAAAAAAAATTTAATATGTAACAAACTCTTTATTTTTAAACTGAATAAAATTTAAACATAATATATTTCTTGTTTATAATATATAAATAAATAATAGTCAGTCATAAAAAATAGTTGCTAATAGAAATTAAAATTATTAAATAAAGAAAAAAAAAAAAAAAACTAAGAATATAAGAAAATTCTAACTGCGACCCTGTAAATTTACCCCATAAATCAATTTTTCACCACCTAATAGCCTTCATGCTGTGAGGGTCTAATAGGGGCCATAACGAATTATTTTTGGACAAACTATAGCAAATGTGGCAAATTTCAGTACCTACAGAGTACAGAGGAGTAAGGATTGTTCACAGCTAACGAATTAGTAATTAAGCTTAGAAATTATAAGTAATAATTCCAGTTTGTTATATGACATACAAGGTTAACGTTCACAGCAACAATAATTATCATAAATTGTGTTGCTTGGAATGTTAACATTGCTTGTCATAATACAAACTAGATTATTATTTGTAATTTTCTAAGCCTAATTACTAAATGATTCGCTGTGAACAATCCTGTAGAGGACATGAATTGAATTTTGCGAGCGACCGAGAATGCGACGACTAACATCCAAGTACGAGTTACATATATTTTTGGAATCTAGGAATATTTGTGAACAAATAATTATACAGACATACAACTGAATGATTTAACTCTTCTGTACGGTGATTTAAATAGAGGAAACGGAAATTTCAATATTGTTAAATGTTGACAATAGTTGATACTGCGAGTATCAAGAAACCATTTGATATATACATATCTATGGATAGAACATTAATATCAATAGTAATTTAAATTTATCATTTTGTGCCGTTTTCAAAATAATAAAACAGTAGTAGGAGTAAACTTTAACTACCAGCTTAATTCAAGAAAGCTGAAACCTTGTAGTTCTGTTAAAATATTAATTTAGACATCGTCCAAGAAAGTAAAAAGTGTTAATTGTAAAAGCCTGATGAATCGTATTATAAAGTTGACAGCAGGGATGATAGATAAAGTGTACGTTCTGAAGCAAAGGTGCGTATGCAGTGTACATAACCTGCGTTCCGCGGAAGCCACAACGAGAGAAATTCCTAACGTGCTGCCGCTGTAAAGATGCGAAGAGCAACAAGGACAAGGCAAATTGCAAGAAAGAGACAGTGCTACCGACACACATCTCTGCAAAGCACGTATATAGCGGTAGTTGAGTGAGGCCGCAAAGTGTATAATGTGCGAGAGAGATAGCGAGTGAGTTTGGTCCAAGAAACGCACGCATTTACAAATAGCAGCCACGGCGACGGCACAGCTGATGCTGATGCTGATGATGAAGCCCGCAGAATATGAAGAAATAAATGGATATTGTAACAGGCAAACCGCAAACACGACCAATCTGAACGCGAACATGGGCTACGGTCAGAGCCAGCGTAGATCACTTTTAAATTGTAACATAAAAATTATACTAAACGGTGTTGTTGTTGGCTTACCTCAATCTCATGTAAATATGCATCGAGGTACTTGTATTTTACAAGTATCATATTACATAAGAATATCTACCTTCATAGGTCAACTTTTTATTATACAAATATCTTTAATATTGTTGAAATTTTAGATGAATAAAAGGAAATGTTTAAGGTTATTTTTGACTAATTTTGTTAATTATTGTGATCGATGAAGTTAATTTTTTGGATTGTACCTATAAGGAAAAGTCCTCTTCGGAGATTTTGAGATGATAGGTGATGATGTGGTGAATGTGTAGACATTCATCACATCATTACCTATCACCTAAAAGTCTCTGAAGAAAAGTTATAAAGAAGAAACGTTGGTATATTTCGACCAATATATTATATTGGTCGAAATATACCAACGTTTCTTCTTTATAACTTTTCCTTTATGAATTCCAAAAATAATTACTTCATCGATCAAAAAATCACAATAATTAATAAATGGAAATGTTAATAAGCATAGATACAAGTACCAATGCCTTCAGCTCGCCGTAATATTATTAGGGTGCGAAAAAATTAATTGAAGGAGATAATATTTCAATAACTACTGGTTTGTTAAAAAAAAACTACTGATTCTTGTAGATTCTTAAAATTGTTGAGTATAAAGCACAAGAATGAAGTAAAGGTTTTATAGAATATTATAAATTTGAAAATAATTATTTTTTATTATATCTTTATGGCCTTTAGGTTCAAACTGATACACATTAGAAATAGTCTAATCTTTTATAGATTTTTTTGATATATTAAAACATTTAGAAGGATAGTATTAATTTTATAGCAAGAATTACGTAATCATATAACAGTTGTCCCGCTGATGCGAATAGTGAAAAAATACCCCTAGTTTGTATTAACAAATTGGTCAGATTATAGTATGTAAAATTAAATATGTAATATACATATTAAAAAAAAACTGTAATAATCATATACATTTGTTACTAAAATAAAGTAAACAGAAATAATTATTAATATGTGGTCACTTTTACGTTATGCGAATGTATGTAAGATATTGAGATTTTAATGGAAATACACGTTATGACCATCCTTGAATCGAATATGACTATTTCCGAAATGACATCTGTGTGTGTGTGTGTGTACGCTCAAGAGCTAATTTATTGGAAATAATTCCTTAAAAGTAAAATACAGTTTTACAACCAGGCATATAATTGCTTTCATTATACACCTAACCAAGGAGCGGTTCGTTTTACGATGGTTGTCATGCTACTACTATACCTCCTATTTTTGCAAACAATATAACCTGAAGTATAGTGCGTTTCAAATACTGTGACTTTTCTTATAGCCACCACACTATTAGACGTGCTTCAATTAGAAGATATGCCGCAAACGCTGTTTTTCTTACAGATACCATCTCAGGGATTCACTTTTTATTGAATCATATTTAGGTGAAATAAAAATTAAATAAAACCAAGTAAGTACCCTTACGGTATTTTTACGGATTACGCCATATTATTGTATTCTCAACCACAACCGTTAATTAGAGTCAAGAGAAAGCATTAAAAAAATGTATCTCCGAAATAAATTCAAAAGTAGTGCAATTCATAAATAATCTAATGGAATTTATAATAACTATAACGTTATGGAAAAATTGCAAGAAGCATGTAGTCAACGCAACCATTTACAATTAACGTTGGATCACAAAGTGATATCACTTTGTGATCCAACGTTAAGAACTAAATAGTTCTGATTACGATATAGATTGACTAATTGTGTATTTTCCTTACATTCGTAATCATATTTATGTGTAGTGATGTTTCAAATGTAATGTGCCTATCACGTAGAAATATCGTTTTTCTATATTTAAAATATTAAAAGAAAAACCCTTGAGTGGATCCTGAAACGGGTAGTATTTTGAATTCCCGAATTGGGCAACAGTTTATGATCTAACCTTTTCCGTTCATTGTTTTGGCACAATCTCCGAATTGACAGTAAAAGTTTGATAATCCCTAAAGCTACAGTTAATATGCTAAAGACAACTTTTTATTATTGTATATATATATTTATCAACAACAATTCTTTTTTATTTCCTTAAAATCGGGTTTAGTTACATTTTACCTATTAAAAATTTTGCCAAATTACCGACTGACACGCGCTAAAGGATTGTTCACAGCGAAACAATCAGTATTTAAGCTTAGAAATTATAAGTAATAATTCCAGTTTGTTGTATGACATATAATGCTAACGTTCACAGCAACAAAATTTATCATACATTGTGTTAATTTTGTTGCTTGGAATGTTAATATTGCTTGTCATAATACAAACTAGATTATTATTTGTAATTTTCTAAGCCTAATTACTAAATGTTTCGCTGTGAACAATCCTTAATTCGCCATGTCCCGCGTGGGCGGTGCGGGACAGAGTAGTTCGGATTATATAGGTGCTTGAATTACAGTATGTACGGATTATCGAGGGTCTACTGTATATGTGTATCAAATTTGTTTCAAATCACTCCAGTATACCTTCGAGAAAATATGGCCACAATATTTGGTCTTAAGAACGGGTGAGCGAGCGACATACATCCAAATATATCGGACATTACATTTCTGAATCAAGAAGAAGTGATACGAATTTCGTTGCAATAATATTTTATTTATTCCCATCATGTTACAGACACATGACCAGAATACTAGGTACACCCTAAAAATTGAAATAGAAAAATACAGAATTCATATACGTCTACATCAAGCAAAAGTTTTAGTGCCATTAACACAATTTAAATAATCAGTGTTTAAAACTTGAATGTGCTGCTTATATCGCTAATGCCAGGTATCTATACTTATTACGTGTAAGTAAAATGTACTACCTTGATTTCCGGAAGATAATGTAAACATGTTGCAAAAATAAATATGTCTATAATTATTCGTAACTACCGTATTATTTTTCTAATTAGTAATAACTCTTTATTACTTCCCAGGTGTTTAATTTTAATACATGTAAATATTAATAATATCGAATATAAATGATATCTCCGATGCAGTATACCACGGCCTATTAACATTGACAATATTTTCATTAATGTGGCTTTATTTGTTCAAAAATAAGACATTTATGTTATTGATATTCATTACATATTAAAATTAATATTTATTATTACTATTAGGAGATTATCGCAAAAGATTTTCCGTTAAAATCGTTTGAAGTATTTCATGATTAACTACACTGAAAGAAAGAACTGTTTGTAGCAACCAGAAAACTGGCCGATATGATATCATTCTATTTTCGCCCACTTTAACTAAAAATTGTCTGAAGATAGCAATTTCGCTAATCCGCTAACCAATTCGTCTATCCAAAATGTGATTGTGTGTGTATGTGTGTGATAATCCCGTTTCTTCGGCTCACGCGTTGACGGTCAAGGCTGGAGACACGTGAGCTTCTAAAGCCACGTGAGTATGTATGCGTATATCTTGCTTATATATCATATGATCAAAAACTGGCGCGTATGTATAGGTGACAATGTAACAGACAGAGAAGGTTCAATACATTCATCACCACATACGCACCTGAGATAAACAGAGAAACGACGAGAGGAGCAGATTGGAAACTGCGGGTGGGGAGAGTACGTTGTGGAAGAGAGAGAAAGAGTAACTTGCCTGACGGCATTCCTCCTGAGCGTGGCCTCTGGCAATGATCAGAGACGGATTTACCATTAAGCTAAAGAAGCCGCAAATAACGGCCCCGAAATCGTAGGGGCCCCGAAGGCTCCTAAGGATAAACTGTTTAAGGTTGTCTAATTTTTATTCCGGAAATAATATCTTAAAAAATAAAAAACGGCAAATTTTGCAATGGTCCAAAAGCTTAATTTACACTTTGCACTAAAAGTACATTCACATTCTTAAAGGCTTATTTTGTTATCTTATATGTTGTACACTAAGAATAGGATATACTCCCATTCCCATCCCATGTTTAAATACAGCCAAATCAATATAGTTATATTAAATAATTACTAGCTCCAGATAAGCTTTCTTTAATATAAATAGATCTTATTACCGTATAAGCTATAAATGAATTCACGAAGGTTTGGACTTGCGCAATAGTAAGTAAATGTAATGGGAGACATTGCTTAAAGCCAAACTTTGGGGAATTGAACTATACAAAAATGCACTATGTATTTACTGTTAATAAATCGTACTTCCGTAAAATATGCTATTGAAAAATTCAATGTGTCTCTCTAAAAAATGAAAAACGGTTTCGGCCACAAATTCTAGACACTTGTAGCATTAATTTTATGCCAAAAAAATAAAAATCAATTTATTTGAACCAGAGAAGTAGGTTACCTCGTCCATCGCTAATCGATTACAATTAAATAAATTTACCTTATAGTAAAGACAGAAACCTTAAATAAATAATGTATTTGTAATAAATAGACTAGTAATATTAAATAGAATTTTCATGAAATATAAAATTTTCCAAATAAATGTTCAAATAAAGATGTATTAACAATAAAGACAATTTTCTTTTCAGGTGCATCCATGTGGTTACTATAATTACAAAATAGTTCCGTCAGCGAATGTCAAAATTTTAAACATAACTAAACAATAATTTGAAGTTTGTATTAAATTTATCCATTCCGATAGAAAATTAAATACATTGAATCTGTGTGTTTTTGTTATTCAAATTTGAATTATTATATCGGTGAGTGGACTGAATACTGTGTAGATGATATGGGCAAATGGTGCCCACGGGTTCATCTAGCTTAAATATATTCAATTTACTTTAATTGATTTATAGCAAAAATCCCTTGGCCAGTCGAGCGAAGCGAGTAATAAATAAAAAGTAGATTGCTATTGGGGTGAAATGTGCGGTTAAACTTTAAGCGCAAACATAATGAAACGTTCACATTTATTTTTTTATTATTATTTTCACGATTAACACAATTTAAGATTCACATTAAAAAATCTGTTTTAAATTAATGTGGACTATGGCTATAAATATTTGTTATTTTTATTCATTGTTTGTAACCCCATTTTAGACGGACATATATATATATATTTATTGTAAGATTTTACATAAATATTTGTATGTTAAAAGAATGTGTAAAAACAAAAATGCTCAACACAAAATGATGATAGACATAGAACGAATTCTAATATCAATATAATTTGCAATTAAAATATATGAATAAATTTTACAACAAATATAAGTCCGTTAAAACAGGCTTTAAATAACGGATATTATAAGAGTATGGATATGTCACCTATGTGCTCTGTGCACCTTTGTGTCACATGTGTGCGCCAATGTTTCGTTGTGGCTGAGGGCCTCGCGATATCTAGATCCGGCTCTGGCAATGTTGGTTACGTAACAGCATCCACCTTGTTGGCTGGGAGCGTGCTAGTACCCTCGGGTGTTCTGCCCCAGGGCCCCCTCATTCAACCTTACTTAGTGTAGTGTAGAATCATCCATTCAAAAAAGCTACCACCATCTCCGTGTGGTAGCATCATCATATATAGGTAAGGTGCTCTCGTCAGCCAAAATAATTACAGTGTACGCGGAAGACACGAGATCTCTCGCCGTCCATGGCCTGCTACCGGAGTGGTAAACGCCGATGCTTAGGAGGAACACCAGAGAAATATTATTACGGGCGTGTAGGTGCAGAATAACGGTACACTTATACATACATACGTGCATGTATATTATACGTGTTTGATAGCGGTGCGGTGTGCTGTTTGATTAACTACGGTTCAGAAATGATTCAAATATTTGCTTTCGCGAACACTATTCCTATTATATGTTGTGTTGTATTCAACGTTTAGGTCAATTGAAGCCTCTAGGCGCACACACATCTTTATTACAAAATACAGATACATTTTTACTCTCTTTTACGAAGTAATAAATAAGTATTATAATCATGCAAATGAACTAGAGATTTCAACCTTATGTTGACGTTCACAATTTTCGGAATGACGTCTGCGTGACTGTGTTTCTTTCGGTTCTAGAACGTTCACACAGCCACACACACACACACACAGATGTCACTTCCGAAAACAGTCACATTCGATTTAGGGAAGCTCAAAACGTGTATATCCGTTGAAATCTCGAGTTTAGGTGATCCCTATACTTACATTTTACTTCGTAAAAGAAAATAAAAATGTAATGTTACGAGATAATCGCTATGGAAAATCTTAAAGTAATATTAACCAAATAAATGAAATGAAAAATATTAAGTACCCAGCAAAGAATTTGAATCTTGTGACATCTATGTGATGTTGCAGCGACTTAACATGCGTATGTTACGCCTCGCCGACATCTCAGGGAAGTCATATTGAAGAAAGTGTTTGCTGGGTATGATTTGAGAAAAACATTAACGAATAATTAATGTCAAATATAATATCACGTAATTTTACTAAACAAAGTATAGGCATCTTTTCTAAGCGAGCCATACGAAGTACAGAAGAGCTAAAGCATTCGGTCGTGCGTCTATAGCATTCTCGTTTCAAAACATTTCCTTAACAAAAAATGTTTGTCTCAGCTAAAAACATATATAACTCATATGCGTGGATTTTACTAAACAAAGTATAGGCATCTTTTCTAAGCTAGCCATACGAAGTACAGAAGAGCTAAAGTATTCGGTCGTGCGTCTGTAGCATTCTCGTTTCAAAGCATTTCCTTAACAAAAAATGTTTGTCTCAGCTAAATACATATATAACTTTGTCGCTCGCCCATTCGCTTGTAAGATCATTTTTTCTGCCCTCTACTCCTCTGAAGGAACCAAAGCGATTTAAACCAAATTAGTTACAATTTTGGCATCCCATTTGAACAGTTTAAATCCAATCCCCCGTATACTTCCGTAGTTATAGGGCCCCAAAATTTGGAGCCCCCCTAATACTACTCTTAGAAAAACAGCCAAAAATTCTACAATATTTTATGTCTTTAAGAAATAGTAACCCAAAAACCATAAAAAATTAATAAATATTATAATTTTGAATTTTAAAATATGCCCTAAGTAAACTAATATTACCGATTATGATATTGTTAAAAATAAAAATGAACAGTTTTCACTCTAGAACGTTCACACATGGCGAAAATGTTGGCGTCGATTTAAGAAAGGTCAAAACGTTTATTTTCGTTAATTTTTTTCATGATTACAATAATTCGTAATATTCATTCGTATAAGAGAGTAAAAATAAAGTTGAACATCACCACATGAATTGATAAATGTCCGCACCTACTACTAGGTCCGTATTGAGAAAGCGCGTATAGACAGATGGTCAAAAAAAAAAAAGAATACAATCTACTATAAAACTAATGATTTACATGCGTGTTATATCTGAAATCTCCGTAGAATAATAGAGTTAGTTATTATGCATTGTTAAACATATCAATAAATGAGATCGATTATATCTTGCTGTGTGCATGTGGTATTTAGTTCGTTGGATATCCATTAACACGAGATAATATTATGTAGAATAGAATACAAAGAAAATATGATTAGCGTCATAAATTTGAAGTAACTACGCCTATAAGAATAAAAATATACAGTTAGCATATAAATTTAGAAAAATCTATGACATCATTTAGTAAATATATATGTATGTAGTGAACTTTAAGAATGAATAGTTTATAAATGTATGAAAGTTGCAGAGTGAGAAATGTAGTGTATAGCGTTTGTAAAACATTAGCGACTGAAACGGGCCGTCAAGCGACGAAGCAGCGCCCCGGGTCAACTAGGGAACACCATGCCCAAGCCGACCTGGCACGCGGTTACTCTACCTGACTTTGTTGTTTACATCGTATACCTATATAGCGCATCAACCACGCAGATAGCGGCGACACAATTGCAAGAACTAATTTGATCATTATCCAATTTTATAGAACTATAATAATCTACAAAATTTAACTTTCTAGGTTTAATGCCCAGATGCATCAATCATTAATATCAGTAAATTACGACTTCATGTTTATGTTTTGCAACCATTTTGCAAAAAACAATTGATTAATCTACAAATGTTAATAAACACGGCAATAATATACAATGACTATATTTTATGACTATTTGCTAACTAATATAGAATAAACCATTATAAATTTGTTGTTAAAATAAAGCAAGATATATAAATGAAATCATTTTTTATAGACACAAGTCAACCTTAAGTTCACTAGGAAAGCAGTAAATAAAAATTATTTAGGCTAAAGATCCGCTTACAGCAAGTCAATTAGTAATTAAAATTAGTATTCAGTTAGTTGCATGACATCGTTATTATATAAAATTTTAATAAACCTACAATTTTGCCCGAGATTTACATGTCGTATTATAAAACAAACCTACAAATTGCATGTTTATCTTAATTTTTCCAAACTACGAAAATATGAAATAAATTTACATTTAAATATAAAGTTCATCTATAGCAGGAAATATATTTTAACAGAAGTTGTCAGCGTCTACACTGTACCTACTCAAAACGAAAATCAGAAAAACATATTTTCCATATGAATATTCAGATTAATACCACTGCATTCACATATCTAGTAGGATATTCAAGTCAAGGTGTTTTGTTTATTCAATAACCTTTTAAAACACCTATAAATATATTACACACAGAAAATTCATCATAACGAAATCCAATATTCGCCCCATACGTTAATTAGATGATAATTATTCAATTAACCGATGTGTTAAATAAGGAAAACATTTGCCGTTTGCATATAAATACATACATCATCTTCATCGTCTTGCTGCTGCTGTTGATCGTCCATAAGCACGAAGGCAACGTCATTATTGTTCGGAGTTCCGGCAGCGCTTTTGGCGAGATCCGGGGTGAGCGCGTCCCGGCGTTCTGGTGTCAAATCAACGCGTCTGCGTTTCGGGCCACGCGTTAAGATATCCACGGTGAGTTGATCGCTCGCCATCGAGTCGGGAGAGCTGGGACAATCTTCCATCGTGTCGCATGTCATCCGCAGAACTTGTTGCACTGATACACACCACACGGACTTGAGATAAGGCACACTTATTTCATTTAGGTTATGTGATTGGGATGATTTTTCAAATGGATGCTGGTTTGTTTTTCTGATGGTTGATGGCGAGTCGGTGTGAGACGGCACGTTGTCGGCACCAGTGGCCGCGACTCGGACGGACTGACTGAGAGCGGTTTGGCCTCGGGCTCAGCGCGCGGGCCGTCCGGACCTGCCGGACAAGTGGTCGCACTGTCGACACTCCGCCATAGGCGTGCCTGAGATCTTCAAGCTTGACCTCTCCCACCCCAGGTGTAAAGAACCATTTTTCATTTCTATTCTTTCAATTTTTTCAATCATACCCATTTTTACATCCAACAAAAGAACCAATGCATATTTCAGAAAATATGTTCTTTAAATTGACAGACCAATTCTTAAAAGACATCTAGTGTACCAAAATTATGCATTGCGCATGACAGATTCACGCGTAACCGAATATATATATATATATATATATATATATATATATATATATATATATATATATAATATTAAATACTGTAATCCGAACCGTCCTATAATCCAAACTACTCTGACCTCCATCACCTGCACCCGTGTGTATGCAAGACAATTAATTAAATCCGACAGAAAAAATGGGTATATAATAAATAATAATGTGTCCTTTTATTTCTAATAACACATTTATTATTGATTAAAGCTTCTTTATATAAAAGTCTATACAAAAATTTGAACAATTCGTTAAATCGAAACTAGATATGAATTATCGAGACCCTATTGTAGAACGTATCAAATAAAATTGTAGTATTGCTGGAAAGACGATATTAGATGAATATTTGATGTTTGTTAGTTCGTCGTGCATTAGCGGATTAAACATATTTTGCACAGATATTCGTTCCGGAGTTATAAGACCCTAAAACTCAAAGTTTTCAGATTGTAACACTATAAAAATAATAATTTTGTTGTATTGTGAATGGCTTTATGAAGGCTTATCAAATTTGTATATATGTTTGGATTATCTCTTAATATATCAGAGCAAAAACATATTTTTTCTATTAAATACTCCACCAGATTGATTATGTGGCGAATTGAAGCCATTAATGCTAATTAAGTGCGATTAAAAAAAATATGCGCAGTTTACAATGACAATGACAAAGTAAAATAAAAATAAATGGTCTATTTACAACTTTGTTGAAAAATTAAAAGAAATTAACTTCCACAATTAAAGTTCGATATACTCGTCGTCGCCAGGAGTAATTATTAGATTATTTAGTAGAATTAGTGGCTGATTAGCACCAATAACTAGAGGAAATCAAGTTGCACGATGCTTGAGGACCAATTTTCGGACCCCTTCATTTAACAGTTAGATCTGCTGACGCCGTCCATGGTGTTCACCTGCAGTGTCTCCAGGTAGCGCTCGAGGCAACCTTGAAATGCCTTTCCCCGAGCCACATCGCGTCTCTGTCGTACTCGCACACCCGGGTCCATCGTGTGTCTTGCTCGGGTCCATTTACGACGACGGGGGCCTCCCTTCTCGGAAACGTGCGAAATGAATATATCACTGTGGGTGCTCCGAGTGCCGCCGCCGGTTGTTGAACTGCCGTCCACCACCGCCACCAGAATAGAGCGCCACATGTCGCATTATTTACCCTTTTCTTCAAGGACTTCATGCTTAGTGTACAAATCACATTCCTTTTTCTATTTTCTATTACGTGTAGTAGTTGTGGCGAAAATGAAAATACAATATTTATTAAATGCTCATACATTACACCAATTCGACTGACTCGGAGTAATGGTTAATTGTGTAACTTGCGACCATGAAGTTTGCGGATTCGAATTCCAACACAAGACTTGTCTATATCTTCGTAATGTGTATATGAGTATTCATTGAACTTCTGTTTTCTCAATTAATAACAATTATTTTGTGCATTGATTTAAAATCAGCTTATTCAAATTGATTTTTCAAAATATGTTGGTTTAATTCTGTGTTACTGTACAATGTGATTGGTGGTTTCGTGAAATTTGATAAACTGATACTGACTGCAACACTCGTTGTTGAATATTTATTTATAGATAAATAATAGTTTTGTTGTTAATCCCTGAGCAGGGACAATTTCTATTTACATTCGTTTTTAAGAAAATAATGTTTACATTCGAATAACTATTTTTATTTACTTATAGAAAACACGAACTGGCGCAAGCGCCAGGGCTTCCAGCCCAATCGCAATAAATAAAATACTAAACGCGATAGCAATTCATTATTTGAATATATATTTAACATATCAAAATTCAAGTTTTTCTAATATTCAAATTATTGTTTTCTACAATAATGTATTAATATACGACGAGTCTTTAAAATTTGGTTTATGTTATTTTGAATGTTTGATGAGATTTCTTCGGTTTTTAATATGAAATAAATAAATTTCTGAGTTTACGTATATAATTCCAAATCATCGACATTATACTCACAGAGCCGGCTGCACCAATCCTACCAATTATGGTCCCGAGATTTTCTTATTCCTGTATTATAACAGTATTCATTTATCCCCACATTTGAAAATGCACACAAGGATAACGAAAATATCATTCGTTTCGTGATTAGTCAAAGATATTGAAAATTATTTGATGAACATTTCCTAATTTTATTAGTTAAATCACAGAAGCAAATAGATTACTATTGCAAATAATTATATTGCGAAATATAAGGTTTATAACCAAACATTTACCTGTCGCATGACTTTTTCATTTCACCTATAGATGGGGTTCAATGTCTGATTTACTTCAAAATATATTTCTTTCAAGCCTATGGGCTCACAATTTGAAAAAATTAATTAAAGACATAAAGTATCTTATAATTTTTAGTAGAAAATTCTAAATTTTGTTGACTAAGGCCTGTATTTAATAGGGTTCCAAATTTTGGGACCAAATTATTCAATTGTTCTAAAGTTACATTTATACTTCACACTAAAAATACATTCACACTAAAAGTTTATATTGTTATCTTCTAACATTGTTTTCACATGTATCCATGGATAGTACATTTAGAAAATCGTTTCATTATAATCTTAGCGTTATCAATTGTCAAAATTTGAAAGTAAATACAACATTTATTTGACGCTTGTATACAATAAATGCATATACCACCTTTTAATATTTTATTTTTAGGCTACAATCAAATATATTCCGTCGAATAAAGACTGTTTCATGAATAAAAATGAATTTCTGAAACACTGTTACACTTTTGCTCATAGTTATACTTCGTAATTCAATAAAACTACTCAAAACATGATGAAAAATAAATGATTTTATATATATACAAAAAAACCAGTCGATGCAAATTGGTATAAAAAATACCTTTAAAATATACTGTTTTTTACATGTTTATGTCCTAACATGAATATTACAAAAATTCATATTTTTACCTGGCATTCTATATACAAATATGCAGCGACTGTTTTTTTATATATATAAAATCGTTCTGTTCAATTTTTTCCGAGCAATACTTGACCTTAAAGAGTTTCCAGCAATATTCGCCAACATGTTTGTATATGCCCTGCTCGCAAATATGCATGTGTGCAAATCAGAGATAACATATTCCCCAGCCGCCAAAGGGCATCAGTGCGCCCCCTCCCATAATTGGGTCTCTCTAGCGCGGCCCCACGCTGAGTCAACCGACCCTTTCTCATTATTACCTGTGCTGTGGCGCTGGGCTAGTTTTTACTAGCAGCAGTGCAGATTGCGGGGCGGTGTAGTGATGTAGCGATGTGCAGCAGCGTGCACACATGCTACAATAACACAAGCAAATGTGACATTTGTCAGGTTGGTTTGTCGGGCCAATTAGCACACAGACAAACCCATCATCCAAATCAGTCGCGCAGTAATGTTCATTACACCAGCTGGACTAAATGCCCCATTACAGAATAACTCAATTATAACGTTGTTTTTATAAACATTATAGCACAATAAAAACTAGCGAAGATTTCATTTCGATTTAATTGCATGGTTTATATATCAGATGGTTGAACAAACCCATTATTAATGCCAACAAAGAAGTCCATTATGAAATTCAAATCAGTCAATAACTCTCATGCTAATAGGTAGTACATCTCTAATAAATGGAGCGAAAAAAAAAATGATTAAAATAAATACACATGATCGAATTATCTCACAGAGAGAATGATTTTGTAAATGCAACAAACATATAATATTGTTAACTCTTTATTGCATGATTTTTTATACAATCAAAGATATTCTGTAGATTAAAATAATTCAATAATTAACAAACATCATTTCGTAGAAGAATCTACAAAATTATGTACTATAAGTAATCTTCAGATGAAATTCTTAATTCATATTTCAAATTATTTCATATTAAAGTATCAAAAGCTTGCAAATATATTCAGGGTAAGTCAACTTTGTACTCTACGGATTAAGTACATTATCTACAATTGAAATTATAATAAAAATATTCAGTGGGACATATCACCATTGTGCTCTAAGGAAATGTTTACTGATTCTATAAGAAATATCGAACATAATACACGATTTGTGCAATTAATTATACTTAAATATGTATCCAGTAAAGAACTACAGCCTTTTCAAAATCTTACGAACTCTCCTTATAGATCGAAATAGTAATTAAGATTAGAAAATTACAAATAATAATCTAGTTTGTATTAGGGCCATCAATGCTAGCATTCCACGCAACAAAATTAACACAATGTATGATCAATTTTGTTGCTGTGAACGTTAACCCTATATGTCATACAACAAACTGGAATTATTACTTATAATTTCTAAGCTTAATTACTGATTGTTTCGCTGTGAACAATCCATAAGGATCAAATATATAAACATGGTAGAAAAGCGCAAAATTCTATTATACTGTACGATACATCGTACCTTTGTGCTCTAAAAGCGTCAAATCGACTTTCATAATGGGACATACTGGCTACAAAGAGTGTCCACTTTATGACTTCCTTAAATATTACTATCGTTTTGCAACTGTTTTATTGTCCGAAACGGTGATTTATGTGACTATCCACAGTTGACGATTTAAATAAACGTTGGCAGTCGAAATGATTAAAAATATTGGAGTGGCCTGCACTCAACTTTCTTTTACGTAGTTTTCAATAGATAGATATTAATATACATATATATAAATTAATGAAAATAACAGGATAATTATACCAATTTATAATGGATCTGAATTTGAAGTACTAATCGTATTCACTCTTAAACAGTCAAATTTCACAGTAAAACTCTGAAATTGTTAATTAATTATGTCAGCAAATATATAATATAAATTGATTCTATAATAATTTACCTGATACAATTTATTCTTATAAGAAATCAATATTTTAAATATTAATTCAGACAGATAACTGTCAAAGTAATGCTTGTTTGTTTTCAATAAACAAGAAACAAATGATGTAACTCATGGTTGATTCGTTTTAAAAATAATAAAATTTGTCATAATTGTAGGTATCACCATGGCAACGTAAATAAGATATTTGAGTTTTTTCGTAGCAGTTTTCTCATAACTGGTACAATTTATGAAGAAACTTTTCAAACAAAAGTTGTGCGAAATATTATTATCTTTCATTATGAATATTACTATTTTTGCCGTAAGTGTAGCCGTTCTAGTGATATTGGAGATAGAACAAAAAATGTATACATGAACTACCCGTTTGAATATTTTTTCCAAAAATAGGAGGTGCACATCTAGGGTATATATAAGTCTTAAGTTTGAAGTTTCATAATTTTTCGTTCGACAGTTTTGGCCCTAGAGCGTTCAGACACACACACACACACACACACACACACAGACACACAGACATCATGCCGAAAATAGTCACATTCGATTCAGGGAAGGTCAAAACATGTATATCCGTTGAAATCCCGAGTTCGAAATTTTTCATGATTACAATACTTACTTATTACTCTGTAAAAGAAAGTAAAAAGAATCTTTGAGTAGTAATCATAATTATATGCAAATTTCTGTATTTATATTTGTTAAAAAATAAATAAGCGCGAGATTACTGTCACTTTCTAATATATTTCTCTTGGTGTATAGTTTTACATATCAGCGTCCGAAATCGAGCACGGAATGAACTAAAATCAACTAGTTGATTGAAAAATGAATTGTTTGAATCCCGAACAAATCACTGTGAAGAGCCGATGATGGCAAGATTAAAAAATACCTTAGGAAATGAGTTCGATCGCACACTATAAAAATGTCAAGAATGAGTTCAAATTGTTTTAAATTTGAACATCGATTAAGCATCCAATTAAACATTAAAAACAACGATGGAATCCAGTTCACTCTATACACAGACACACATACGCACGGTGATGTGGACAGTTAGTTTTCGAGGTGTGGAGACGCAGAGAGGCGGTGGGTGGCTTGAGAATGCACCGATATATTTCGAAAACCGGAAGCGACAACGGTCAGCCAAGTCCAAGACGAAGTGAACGTCGTTATGATGCTGTATAGACTACATTTATTAGTTAAGAATACATATCGTAGAAGAGGGAGTGTTCTTATTTGATAATGATAATGAAGCCTTCTTGAATATCAACGGTAGCCAGCTCTTTTAGCCATCAACTCCATTTTTATTTTCTTACACGTCGTTCAAAATAACGTACTGTGTAATTACGAAAAAATGTAAACCAGAGCCCGAGAATCCATGGGATATAACCACTTTAACATCCATTTTTTACAAGCATATATTCTCATACAAAATAAAAATCCATCTAAAAATAAAATTGCAAAAAATGCAATTCTTGTATAATCACATATGTTCTAAAAAGCTATTTATATGCATAAAATAAAGAGATATTTGTTGGCTAATACACAGCCTAATTAACTAAAGTAGCAAATTTCTCAAATAATATTAAACAAAATATAGGAAACATACGACATATTTAAAGAAAACAATTATTTAATTATACTGAAAATGCATAAAGTTCATAACGTGACGTTATGCTCCAGGCAAAGAATATAAGTCTCAGAACTTTACTTAAGTTTGGTTATTATGTGTATAAGATAGTCGAGTACAGGCCACCACAGTTTATTAATCATTGCCGCTGAACTAGGACACGTTATGCCCCAGGCAAAGAATAAATCTCAGGTATTTGGTAAGTTTAATTAATATTTATATAAAACAGTCGAGTGCAGGTCACCTCAAATTATTAAATAATTTCGCTGAACTAGGACACGTTATGGCCCTGTCATAGAATAAGTATAAGGAGTGTATAAAACTGGGGGGGGGGGGGGGTATTTTATACACCTAAATTGATATTACTATATACCTATATTTATTTTAATTATTTAAAACCAAATAATATAAATGTAACACAAAAATCAATATATATATATTTATATCAAAAGAATGCATAAACATATTTATATGTTGTCTAGTTTTGATGATTGCTACAAATCCTTCAGCTTTGATTCAATTTCACTGTATAAGCATTGAGATGAAATATGGTTAAGATCATTGTTGCGCGCGCACCTGACGGCACAGCATCCAAGGCACCGGTGACGTCTATCGGGCGATAGCTAAACTACGTGTATACAGGACATTTGTGGGTAAACTTACCCAGGTGGCACTACAATCAGCAGAAAGTGGTTGCAGTGCTGGAACACATCGAAACGACATGATCCTAATGCACCACCACTAGCGGCGGCGCGGGTAGGATTCGTAGGCGGGGGGTACGCGTTCACACCATCCAGCATGGCCCCCAAATACACAATATTAAATTCTAATGTCACAATAACGAGGTTAAAGAGCCGGTTGTATTTTAAATGCACATCAAACTTCCGTTAGCATAGTTTTGCATTCATATTTTCAGATGTCACACAATATATATAATAATTACACTGTTGATTATTATTTCACTTTGGTTTTATAAGCACTTTTGTTGAGTTTGCTGTAATGTTTCGTTTTAATGATGAAGCCAATTAGATACTCGTACTATTGTTTGTATATTGAAATATTTTTTATAATAATGTTGATGAAGTAGTATAATGATAATTTGTATAAATAAATAACAAATTACTTAAAATACTTTTGAAGCAATTTGATTGTTCTCCTTTAATCTTCTGCTGTTGATAATTTAGAAATTGATGAAATAGATTGTAGTATTTAAAATAAATTTGTATATATATTTAAGTTATGTACAAAATATTTTCATAACAACTTTGATTGCTCTTCTATATCAAATAACTTATATCTTCCGGCAATAATTAAAATTGTATATTTTATTTTATATGTACAAATTATGTGGAATGCTAGATTTTAACGCATCTTCCTCAATTCTGTAGATTAATTTGACTTTGGATTATAAAATTGACAACTATTTTATGTTTTATATAGTATTTATAAAATTCAGACAGTTTCATCTTCTTCATTTATTTTGTATTCTTTCGATGTGATTGGCAATATCACTGAAGGTAAACACTGATTGTAACACAATTAGAAATTTGTTCTTCTTTTACTTCTTCTATTTCAATACCCTTACGCCATCTTTCGATGATTCTTCTTCTGATACGTTTGAAAATATATCGACGTAAAATCTGAGTGGAGTACACAATTTAAATTCTCTTCTTCTATTACAATATCCTAATGCCAGTTTTGGTGGATCTTCTTGTAATACGTATGGAAATATTTCAATATAAAATCACTGTTGAGCACGCGACAATATAAAGTGTACAACATTAATGTTATTTTAATAATTCTTTCTTAATATCCTTATGCCATATCCCATTTGCAAAGTAATCGTTGTTAAATCACTGTCCATGATGTAGTACCTCAAAGATAAGAATCTTAAATGTTTGCGGTGAAACTAACACTATCAATAGAAGCACAGCAAATAGAAGTTTGGTCACTATCGATGACGTAGTCCGGCGAAGATAAGAATCAAATTCGAATTTGTATGTGCAGCACAGGTCTGTGTCCTGTTCAGATACCTGTTGTGTGTGTATGTATGTATTGAATGTGGCTGCATGTGCTCGTTAGCTGAAGGCAGGTCGCGTACTGGATGGCCCCGGTGTTGTGGTGTGTGTGCGTCGGGGGCATACCACCGGCCATTGGCTAGTCGGGGCGCGGCCACGGGGCCCCCATTGGCCGCGCGCGCGGACGGCAGCGGGAGCCCGCGACCGTCACCCACACAATGGCTTCTTGAGAAGCGGCCAAGTGGCGGTGGCTGCGAAAGCGGCGATGGACAAGACGCTTTGCTGTGTGTACAACACGCGACCGCCAACATGGCCGAAGAACGGCTCGCTCGCTCTCACTTTGTGGCTATTGTATTCTCCGTAAGCAACCAACACCCACACAGCACACAGCTAATGCAGTCACAATAACAATTATAGCCGCATACTTTTGATATACTTCAGGAGAAGAAACGAAAGATCTATGTTCTTGTTTCACCCTCCAGTGCTGAAGTAATATAACACTGCAGGAGAGGTCTTCATTTTAATAACACAAACCTACTTGGTTGTTATTCCCAATTCGATTTTATTTATAGTTTGTGGAGACTTCAACGGACGATCAGAAAACATTTCATTGTATAGTAAGCGTTCGCTTATGGCTGTAAACTTGCTGAACTATTCATGTAATAATAAGGTTTTTAAATATTCAATTTTATGGGAATTCTATCCATACATCTATAACATTTAATTAATATTGTGCAGAAATTATGACATAATTACAAGGTGTCGAAACTATTATTTAAATATTTCAAACATTGCTTCATATATATATATATATATATATATATATATATATATATATATATATATATATATATATATATATATATATATATATATATATATAACTAATTTGAACAGAACGAATGAAGAATCTGATGACTTATACAATATATTTTATTCTGGGGTATATGCAAAATATGTTGTCTACCGTGTATCGGAGAGTTTGGCGGCTGCACGCACAACTATTATGTGAACAAATAGAAACCATGGATCGAATCAAATAGTTCAAAATAAATCAAATTGTTTAATTAAGGTTATTATTATATTACATGTTTATAGTACAGGAAAATATTTGTTTATTTGATTTTGCATTTTCTTGGCGGTCAAACATTTTACTACTAATGCCTTTTCCCTGCATATACAACACCATCTGTTAGAATTTTACTGTTAACTATAGTGCAGTGATTCTCAAAGTGGGGGTCGCAGAAAAATTAAAATCAACCTCTTCTCTGGAATGCTTTTCGTTTTTCCCATTCTTTAGAGGGTCCTTTGAAATTTTTAAGTGCAAGTTTGAGAAACACTGCTATAGTGGAAGGTTCATATAATGAAGTATTCACATAATCAAGCGCCTACTGTATTTTCTTATTAGTATTTAGTAATTTAAATACTTTTGTTGGACTTGCTTTATATTTATTAAACATGAGTATTTACGAAACATCATTTTGAAAATAGGTAGATTCGATTCCGGGCCAACACGTGTATTTCCGTTAAAATCTCGTGTTCAACATTTTAATGATTACAATACTTCATTTTAGACTTCGTCCAAGAAAGTAATAAAATAAACTATTTCGATGGTATTATTATTTGAAAGATGAGTAAAAATATGTCAAATAAGAATATTTGTATTCTGTTGAAATTCGTTATTGACATCTATGCTACAATATTTGACATTTGTATAGTTTCGTATACCAATATACGTCTGTGTGGATAATAAATAATTGTGTATTCTGCGCGCATGTTAATAAATCAATATATATTAATTTCAATTTAATTTATTACACGTTCATCAAAATTAATCAACAAGAGCTCTTGGCAATAAATCAATTTGCAATGACAAAATCATACATATTCATCAAATATTTAACTTTTTACGACACATTAATCATCAATAATTACAAGCACCTCAATCAATCAGTGGCGTCTAGAAAATTATCAAAGAATGGAATTCATTGCACGCTTGCCTAATAGCACACAGCAGTTATATTACATTATGCAATCAAACAATTTCAATGAAATTTATGACATATTTTACTCGTATATTCCCAAAAATTTTAAGCTAAGATTTTAAGTCGTTATATCTTTAAAATAATTATAGACATCGAGTCGAATTTGATAAGATGGATCTCCAGCCAATGCTAGAGAGAGAAATATGTGATGTACATGGAATCGGATTAACATACATTATTCCCAAGGATTTGACCTTAAACATCGGATTGACATTTTCGATGTAAATGCGTGTTTAGGGAATATTATTGATTAAACAATTTAATATTTGTAATTATAATTTATGTTGACCGAGCATTTTATCTAAATTTAATTGACGTTGACACTAGTAAAATGGTTTGTATATGTATATATATATAAGAAATAAAGAAATTGCAGAGGAAGAAACGCTAGATATTCTGTCTCTTTCAGGCATCAAATATGCGCCGAGTAAACTCCAGCCTTTCCTAGTAATAACGAAATAATAATGTTAGTACAATATATTAAATTTGGGGGACCCTTAACAAATTTTTATTGAAATTGTTAAAATGGTAATCGATTGAAAAAATGTGTGACTTTTTGCCAATTTTTATGTGGCTTATAAAATCTTAAATATTCATATTTTTGACATATTATAGGTTCATGGCCAAAAGAAATAAGCTTTTGGGTTCAAAAAGTCCGAAGATGATTGGTTGATCCGTTGAAACGGTACTGTACTTTCCAATATTTCGAATATCGATTAACAATTTTTGGGGCTAATTTTACACACTATAATATTGATATTATTATCGTCATGAACTGTAACCTCCGTAAAACGTGCCGTGAAGAACCATACAATATCTATAATATGGTAAAAATTTTTTTTACAACAATGTATTATTATTGTAGCTACAATAATGAAATTTAGTTGTAAAAAAAAACCATATTGTAAATATTGTATGGTTCTAGGTGGCACGTTTTACGAAATTATGTACTTAAAGCATAATTTGTCAGAAATAGATATTTACTGTTGTTAGACAGCGAACGAGATATAAACACCATTCGCATAGAAACATTCGTCAGGCGTCACAATTATGAAAATTAAAATTCCAATAATCAGAAATGAAACCATAGTAACAAAAAGTATAAATTTCAAGTAACATCCAAAATTCAGCGTGCCCTTATCATTAAAAATCATTGAAAATCATCAACAAAATTCGCAGTGAACCTCATAATTTCATATATATATAATTTAAATTCAAATGGGGCAGCCAGAGGCATCTGCACAGTTTATAGAAGACGAAATAGAAGATGACGATGAGGAAAAAGAGTTCCCATTGGATGAAACGGTATCAGAAGTGTCACTATGGGCAGTGACGCGTGCGCAACTCGCCGAATTGGTGGCGTATGACCGCTCGCTGATCGGTGTGAAACCCGTGGAGCCGGCGCCTCTAGTCGCGCGTCTTTACGCTCAATATATCCGATGTATTCAGCGTCTGGACCACGCTTGGAACGAGACGATTCAGGTGCAAAAGGGCGACGCGATGCGAAGGTTGTTGGACGCTGCCCTCATTAGAATAGGCGAGATTTTTCTATGATTTGCTTTAAGTTTATTTAAATGCGACGCTATGTATATACAGTGTAAAGTGTTACTAAATTAGTTTTTGTAAAGGTGCATTCACACAACAAAATAAAAAATGTATTTAAGCTTAGAAATTACAAGTAATAATTCCAGTTTGTTGTATGACATACAAAGCTAACGTTCACACCAACAAAATTTATAATTAATTGTGTTAATTTTGTTGCTTGACATAATACAAACTAGATTATTATTTGTTATTTTTCTAATCTTAATTATTATTTGGTTCGCTGTAAATACAGCTTAAAGGATTGTTCACAGCGAAACAATTAATAGTTAAACTTAGAAAATTACAAATAATAATCTAGTTTGTATTATGATAAGCAATGTTAACATTCCAAGCAACACAATTTATGATAAATTTTGTTGCTGTGAACGTTAACCTTGTATGCCATACAACAAACTGGAATTATTACTTATAATTTCTAAGCTTAATTATTAATTCTTTAGCTGTGAACAATTCTTAATTGTTCCTAAGTGAATCCTAAAAACAGTGTATATTAATTTTATCTTTGCAATTTAGCTCTGAAGCTGTATTCACAGCGAGCCAATTAAGGTTAGAAATTATAAATAATGATCCAGTTTGTTTTATGACAGCAAGAAAATCGATGCATTCATTCTAAATTTTGTTGCTATGAACGCTAGCATTGCCTGCTGTAAAACAAGCTGGATTTTTAATTGTAATTTCTAATTTTAATTACTCATTGGCTCGCTGAGAATGGCCTAAATATTGTTTGTTATAAAACAAATAGGATTATTAAATTAATTTCTAATCTTAATTACTAATTAGCTCGGTGCAATACTTATGTGTAGCTTATCTCTGACTTACGGTATGCAACGTATTTGGAATGCTCGGGAATAAAATTGATTATATATTTGTTATATAAATACATTAAAATATCAGGCCTTTCCCTGGCAATCAGTTTTTAGGGAAAATCATAACAGTTCATATAAACTTATAGACATTTTTTCGCAGTTAAAGATATCAATATCAAAAAAACGATTAGAAAACGAGAATTTTACGTTAATTTTGCGATTTTTTTACATAGAAAATAATTTATATATTTTGTTTAGTTTATTTAAGAATAAATATATAGGTAATAAATTAGGTTTAATTTGACAACATATCTGATATTGGAACAATATAATTGTTAAATAAAATTATACGTCTTGAATATATTAAAAATATTTCCCTGATGAATAATGACTAAATTTGAATTTAGATATACAAAAATATAATTTAGTGCAAAGTGCGCGAAATTTTAGATTTATAAATATTGTACTAAGTACCTAGTAATTAAAATAAATAAATGTACATTTTCATCCATGTGTTCACAAAGATCTTTTAGTGGCACAAGTGAACATTTAAAAAATACATAGATAGATTTTACAAGTTAAAATAAACATTTATATGCAACTATAGTACATCGAATAACAATGATTTTAAAATAATTTTAGGCGAATTAAAAGACTTGCTTACCACCATCAACATCTCCGAGTTTCACTACATCGACGGGGCACTAATTGAATTGAAATTAATCCCACGTGATGTTGAGTTGATACCACTGAACGCATATCCATTGCAGCGAGATGGATATTTGCATGATTTGGCACAGAGATTGTACCGTGGCGAAAGAATTTACACGGAGCCCGTCGAAGATTCGGAGGAAGAAGAACAAGAAGAACAAGAGGAAGAAGATGACGAGGAGGAGCTGAAGAAGGCTAATCGGCCAATAATTGTCAAAGTAATCGATCCTATATATGAGCAAATGATAGTGGCAATCTCTCTAATCCAACCCCACGAAAGAGCCCGACAGGGACGGTTGGAACATTTAGATGAGAAGACTATGTATGATTTAAGGTACGGCTCATTTTTAGTTAAAACCAATATGCTAAACAAAATTAAGGAATTTACTTGCAATAGTATTCGGGTGTGTGTCTAGAACATTTGCGGGTGAAAAAATGATTGAACAGAAATTCGATTCATTATCTAACTGTAGTTATGACGTAAGCTGCTTCGTAAGTGAGATGTACTGTACATATGTCGCTCACTCGCTCGGTTGGTCGTAAGACCTGAGTTTGCAACCGCATCTTCGTCTCAATTTAAATTCAATCGCCCTTATACTTCCCGAATTATAAGAATTTTAAAATACAGCCATTAGAATTTTTTTTTATGTATCGAAAAAATTACAAATAACTATACTTTTATATCACTAGTTTGTTTAGATTTGAATACGTTCAATTCATTATTATGAATTATTTGTTTTATGCTCGCCAATCAAATATGTACATATAATTGCATTATCATTTCAGAAATCAAGGTTTATAAATGGAATTTCTTTAAATAAATATTTAATGGTAAAAAAAAAATGATATTTTGAACATTCCTGAATTGTTTCTGAGTAATATCGAAATGATATCTGTGTGTGTGCAGTGTGTATGTCTGTCTGTGACCGGTCTACAGAAAAAAGTTGAAGTGGTCTTCTTTCGACTTTCTTGTCCTTTTCTATCTTATCCTATCTGCATTATATATATATATATATATATATATATATATATATATATATATATATATATATATATATATATATATATATATATATATATATATATATATATATACTCAGATGTATGTTTGTTTATATGTTGTGTGTAACTATGCTGGTCAGTTTCAATGTGTAGAACGCATTTTTGTTTGTTTGTAAAAATGCAAACTGGTATGGGCGGAAATCAAACCCGAACTGTCACGGTGAAAGCCGAGAGTCTTAACCATTCCACCAAACTCTATTATGTAGGTTTGGTCGCTTGTCCTGCATTTCTTATTCAGATCATAATTTATCCTTTTTTTATTATAAGTGTAAGAGAGACAAATCATAAGCCGAACAATCAGTTTAAGCAAATAAAATTCACTAATATATTTAGTTTTGATTTGAAATAGAAACTTATTTTTTAAAGAATCAGCCCTAAGAAAACGTATTCGTTTAATATAAGAAATCTTTTTTCGCAGTTTACAAAATGCCTCCAGGTAGTCAAATTAACATTCAAATCATTTCAAAGTCACTACCGATGCCGTTATAGTTTTAACATAAGAATTTATTCTGAAAACATTTCCTTATTTTATATTTTATCACACTATCCAACCGCTAAGTAAAAAAATTAAATAAAATACAATGTATATATTAACAGAAAAATCTACGATAAACCCAAGCCAGTGAAGCCAGCAATTGCGAACCCAAATGCGACGATAATCCAAAAATTCTGGCGTGGATACAAAGCCCGTAAATTGATAAAGGACCGAGATATCATGCGCAAGAAAATGATATGCATGGAAGTACCAAGTTGGTTCCCGAAACAATGGCAAAATGTCCAGAAAGAAAAGAATGATAATCTACGACAGGCACGCGAACAAAAAGTTAAAGAATACATTGAAACGAATTGCAAAGAAAAGATTCGTTGTTTAAGGGTTATAGCACCAGGTGTAGCTGAAGATATCACTGATGAGCTACGTTGGTGGTTCAGACATTGGTACAATGTTGCGAGAGCTTTTGATAAATTCCCAGAGGAAGAAGATGGAGGAACAGGTACATAATAAACAGGCTAGTTTTTCCAAAGTGAAATAATTGACGTTACAATTGCATTCATTTTTCCATATTTGCATTGTGGAAAAAATGTGATTGGTTATTTCTTTGAAAACGACATAACACAACATAGTTTTAAGAACTTACCAAATAAAGTATTGATTCCTTTACTGCGAATATGTACTTCTGTTAAAATCTCGAACTCGAGAATATATATATATATATATATATATATATATATATATATATATATATATATATATATATATATCAATGTAAAATACTGGGTAGTTTACTTGAGACGATGTTCATGATATCGCGACTGCACTGTAGTTGAAATCGCACTGGTGTGGCGGTCAAATTCAAACTAACACTAACACTTCACACTTGCGCATAGTTATTTTCATTAGATATTTAATTTGGTTATTTCTTCTGTTCGACCTTCTATGTTTCCCTTATATATAATATTGTCATACTTCTAAATACTTTCTATTCGTACCATTAAGTCATGGTAGTCCGCGGAGATACTTATACACCAGAGGACTATCGCGAAGAACAAGAACGTATTCAGAAAGAGAAAGAAAAGCTGAAAAACAATCCGGAACTGGCGAGGAAAGCAAAAGAAGAACAAGATAAAAAGAAAAGAGAGGCACTGGCCAAAGCGAAAAAAGAGAAAGAAGAACTGAAAAAACAGAAAAGGCTAGCAAAATTAAATAGGCACAAAAAGAAACCCGAGGAACCGTTTTCATTCAAAGAAAGTCCTGCGTTTGAACTGATTCACCACGCTGATGTACAATATGACGAACATTGGACAGCAATTGACGAGGAAACACGGATACAAATGGATAATGATAATCCATTAATGTATAAAATTACTGATAACAAAATGTATGAAATTCAACTGGAGACGCGAGTTATTGTTGATGAAATGATGAGGTACATTTTCTTTATACTTGCATAAAATCACTGTCAATTACTGTTTTAATTCAATTTTCTAGGCTTGAGTTAGAATTGTTACAAGCCGCACTCCAACTAGACCGACTTGCAGGCAAAAAGGGCAAACCAGTCCCGGAGAAAAAGCCGAGAAAGAAAAAGCCTAAAAAGACTAAAAAGGCCAAGAAAGATATAACTGCCAAGCGAACCACTGAAGACTTATTCCAAGAGTTATATGATCATGGAATTATACGACAATATCCAGCTGAAGATATCAGTAGTTTTATTGGAGACTATGCTTACCGAAATATGGAATTGCGATTAAAAGTATTTGATCCTTTGCCAGCCGTGGGGGATGTCAGGCAAGCTGTTATTAACAATTGCGTCATTCCGTTACGTAAGTTTACAAGACAGAGCCAAGTTACATTACAAACCAAAACAGGTCAAACAACAAAAAATATTCGTAAGCTACAAATCAAAAATATCAGCCCAATCAACAAATGGGCGCATTGCATTTTCAAAATTCGATTATTGTGACTATAAATAATTATATTTCATATAAAAAATATATTAGTATACTAAATCGGTGGTATAAGTTATAATAAAATATGTTTCAGTGAAAGCTAGTAGCTATCGTTTTAGTTACACATTTTTCACTTACTGCTTTGACAAATGACATGAAAGCCATCATGAAACAAGAAAAGCTGGAGTCACCTTAACTTGACTTTATTATACTGTCACTATCAATAAATAATATTGCTTTATATTGTATTTAAATTGTAACTACGATTGCTTTGAATCAATGTAACTAGAGAAACGTAAATGTAACATGTCATTTATAAACGTGATTTTCGAAAAAACCTTTCAAACAAAAGTTGCTTCAAATTATAATACCTTCGACATTTATTATATTTTTTTCGAGATATTGAAAAAGTAGCAAATGTAAACCACTACATCTTGTTAAATTATTGTTTTCACAAATCTATGTTGACTATATGTTTCGGTTTGTTTTGCTGACTTTATTTAATGAATTATTACGTTCATTACAGGGAATTGTAGCAAATCGAAACGTTAGCAAACTGAAACTTGCAAATAATTTAACATTATTATGAGTGAACTGCTATAAAAATTGAAAAGATATTCATACGGAATTTTTCTTTTTCAGTTGGAGAATTGGTTCCAAAACCAAGATCTGTATGTATTTTCGGTCCACGTCAAACTGGCAAAAAGTTTCTAGTGAACGCAGTTTGCACAGCAACAGATGCTGTGCTATTTGATCTATCGCCACCAGTATTAGGGAAAAAGTATCCGGGAAGGAAAGGGACGAAGATGCTGGTACATCTAATCAACAAAATGTCGCGAATCCTACAACCGAGTGTTATATTCTTTGATGGTGCTGAGAAAATGTTTTATAGAACTGTTCCAAAATTGGAAAAGGATTTTGATCCGAAACGTCTGAAAAAAAAGTTCTTCAAAAAAATTGTTAAACCGATAAAGCCAGTCGATAGAGTGATTGTAATTTCAACAAGTAGGGAGCCATGGAATTGTACGATGGGACCAATGATTAAGTGTTATGACAAATTTATTATGGTACCACGGTAAGAATATTAAATTACCATTGAATGTATGGCTGATGTTCCTATCTATTTAGATTTTATTTTTGAAATAGTAACTTTTTTCCGTGCTATGTACAATTTATATATATTTAAATATACACTGAGTAAATGAAAATGCATATTTGTGATAACCATAATTATGTTTACCACTAACATAAAACGTTAGTTCAATATTCAATGGCCTCCATTCGATTTTCTTGTCCTACCACAATCTGTTTTAATAATAGTACATAATTTTGTTTTAAATTCACTCGACTATTACTATGGAACAAAATCATATAAAATAACTATTTTCAAAGGCAAGTTTTCAAAAATGGTAGGAGTACATTAAAAAAAAAACTTTTTAAATAAAAGTTGCTAGAACTTTTAATATCTTCAATTTATATAAAAATCCCATTATATCTAACTAGTATTGTTTTCAAGATATGCAAAAATTAGCACGAGCAAACATAAATCAATATATATATATATATATATATATATATATATATATATATATATATATATATATATATATATATATATATATATATATATATATATATATATATATATATATATATATATATATATATATATATATATATATATATATATATATATATATATATATATATATATATAACTATTCATATTTTAATTATTACGATAGTTATTTAATTAAACATGTCCTACTAAGCATTTCTCTCGTTTTATAAGTAGGTTTTCTTAACCGTTGAATATATAAACAGAGCTTAAATAAGAATATACCACGTGTGTCATCACCAGGAGTATCACAATGGGTATTACATATTACTAAGATATATTTTACATACAATTTATATATCTGTAATTACTGTTAAGGTACATTCGCAGCAAAAAAATTTGTAATTAACATTATGGATATTTTATTGTATAAATTTCTTTTAAATTCCAACATGTTTATAACTTTTATGTTAATAAATAAAGCTGCAGTTACAGCGCGCAAATTATTAATTAAGATTAAATTTTAAAAATAATAACCCAGTTTATTTTTCGACAAACAATACTAGCGTTCACAGCAACAACATTTCTAATGTATGCGTAAATTTTGTTGATATCAATGCTAGCATTGTTTGTCATAAATCAAACTTGATTTTTTTTCTAAAGTTTTAATTACTAATTGGCGCGTTGTGAACGTAGTTCTTTTCAATAATATAAGTTATAAACATGTTAGAATTTAAAAGAAACTTATATATTATAATAATTATAAAATGTATATAAATGACCAATAAGTACAGCTATATAAAATATAAGCTTTGCAATATGTAATATTTATTGTAGCACTAATGATGGTGATACACGTGGTGTCGAAATGTTGAAAAATGTAAATAAAATATTTTTAAATAACGGACTGCATCCCTTGAGAAAATAAACTCCTTATTCATAAATTAAAAATTTCATATTTTCGTCTTTACCAGATTTAACTGTAGAGCCATAACATACACACACACACATAGACGCACACGTCAGATATAGTCAATATAAATGCAGAGAAGCTCAACACGTTTAGTTCCGTTAAATTCAGTATTGATTAACTTCCATTTAGACATAGTCTAAGAAAGTAAAAGACAAGGATTTATTTTCAAAAGGTAAAGGGCTATTATTATGGTAAGAATTTTATCTAATATCGATGAGACAAAAAAAAAACTTCAAGAATGTAAAGAATGCAGTTTAGTAGAATAACTCCGTATAGATAATATAGAATGGTACTTCGCCTAGTCTAGTATAACGTAGTACTTAGATTAATAGTACTTTAAGTGATTCGTTTCGAACCTTATGATTTCACTAAAACAATTGAATGATTATATACCATCAGTATATATTCGTAAAAGAAACAAAAAAGTTTCAAATCGAGAACAGCGGAGCATTAAAATAACAGAATAATTATAGTGTATAGGAACGTGCGCGGCCGTCCACAACAGAGGGTGGGATCAGTGGCGTATCACACAAAAAAATGGTTCGGTTAATGTACCGCAAAAACATAAACTATTATGGATATGCAACAATTTTAAGAAAAGCTATAAAATTATATATGATTTGTTTGGGTTTTATGTGTTTTAAACATCAAACTATCAATTGACAGTTGCGACCATAACATTTATTTCATTTCATATAAAAACATTAAACCTAATTGTATTACAAACTGTATTACACTGTCAGAAAATCTAAAATTTATTATTTATGTTGCCATAGATTCTTTTCAAAAATAGGAGGTGCACATCTAGGGCATATCCAAGTCTTAAGGAGGCATATACTTTTGTAACTAGCCTATTTTCATTTTTTTTTTTTACTTTCTTTTACGGAGTAATAAGTAAGTATTGTAATCATGAAAAATTTCGAACTCGAGATTTCAACGGATATACATGACTTGTTATGACTATTTTCGGAATGACGTCTGTCTGTCTGTCTGTGTGTGTGTGTGTGTGTGTGTGTGTGTCTGTGTACGCTCTAGAGCCAAAACTGTCGAACGTAAAATTATGAAACTTCAAACTTAAGACTTCTATATGCCCATCCTATTTTAAAAAAGAATATTCAAACCGGAAGTGCATGTTTACTCTATACATTTTTTGTTCTATTTCCAATATCACTAGAACGGCTACACTTATGGCAAATATAGTTATGTTCATAATGAAAGATATTAATATATAGCACTTTTTTTTTTTTAAATATTTCTTAAAAAATTTACTAGTTGCGAGAAAAATGCTACGAAACAATATAAATATCTTGTTTACGTTGCAATGGATTTGCATGTAGCTTATAAAATCGGATCATCTGCTATTTTGACAGGAAAACAAAATATACTCAATTAGATAAATGACATTTCAGGATATTTCTGTAGAGTATTGGTTAGTTTGATAGCTGGTATATATATATATATATATATATATATATATATATATATATATATATATATATATATATATATATACACACACACACAGCCAGATATACAGACATCATTCCGAAAATAGTCACATTCGATTCAGAGAAGGTCAAACGTGTATATTCGTTGAAATCTCGAGTTCAACATTTTTCATGATTACAAGACTTACTTATTATTTCGTAAAAGAAATTAAAAATGTTCTATAATACTCCAAAATGGCCAAATAACGCCTTTACTTCCAGTTTAGATATTATTTTCAAAAATAGGAGGAGCTCACCTGGGCTATATATACAAATTTTAAGTTTAAAGTTTCATTGCCTTCATCAGTTTTGGCTCTAGAACTTTCAGACACAGACACAGTAAATTGTACTTATGATTCAAGAATAATTATAATAATAATTATATATATATATATATATATATATATATATATATATATATATATATATATATATATATATATATATATATATTTGATTTGTTTTTTCAAGGACTGAATATGGAACTGTGTATCAGTTATGGATGGACTGTTTGATGCCATATCACGGAGTCCAGCGAGATATCGACGTAAGCGCGTTAGCAAAGACGACTGTTGGTTACCCAATTCCCGTCATCCAAGAGACAATTAGACAAATATTGTGTCCTACTCGTCTTATTAGACTGAAGTATTGTGCTCGATTTGTCTCAAATTTAGAACACTGTCAATAAGTTACGTTCGTTTCAGATATGAACCGCTGCAACTACATGAGGTCCTCGAACATATTATTCGTGGTCAGCCGCCTGAACCAGTCATGGCCGAAGAGCAAGATAAGTATACTCAATGGTACAATACTAAGACGAAACTGGGAAAAGCTAGACAAGTCATTATTCAACTTGCAGAGGAAGAGAGAGCAAAGCTGGAGAAACAGAAACAAAAGCAAAAGCAAAAAAATAAATAAATTCATCATTTATAATCATATTGTTAAAAATATTCTTATGGAGAAATACATTTTTCATTATTTAGGCTTACATTTTACTGAATTGTTTTACAAGGTATTCGACAGATTCAGAAGTAGGTACCTACTAAATAGGTAATGCAAATAATGTGTTTCCATCATAAAACATCTGGAGTGTTCTTCATTCGACTCTCTTAGTTTTCACTATCTTTATTCTACCATTGCCATGAGACATAATCAATATATGTGGTAACTCGGAATCGTAGATGTAATTATCGCTATTTTCAAGTACAATTTTTCACGAAATGGTTCATTTTTGGAAAAATCTTATCAATTATAAGTTGTGAAGAATTTTAACATCCTATTTTAAAACATTCACTTTTTCTCCATCTCATTCCATTTCTGAGATGTGCAAAAAATTACACGAGTAAACAAGAACTTACGTTTGAAATATCTTTAGTAAATAGTAATACTAAAATAAAATAATATGTTTTCTTTATCGGAATATACAAATCTTATACTCAAACTATCATATTTTTATGTTCAACGGTGTTTTGCCACATTAAAACGACATTGACCAAATACTCGAAATGCATTAAGGAACCAGCAAAACAAATATTTCCATTACAATCTGGAAGTCGATTGTTTTTGTGTTCACAATATTTTTAGCTCGCCGTACGAAGCACCGAAGAAGCTAAAGTATTCAGTCGTGTGTCTGTAGCATTCTCGGATTAAAAAATTTCATTAACAACAAGTGTTTGTCTCGTCGCTCAAAATCCAAAAATGTATATAACTTATATACTTCGATGTTAGTCGTCGCTCGCTCGGTATTTCGTTAGACCAAATTTGTGCAATCTACTCCTCTGAAGGTACCGGAGCGATTCACACCAAATTTGGTACACATATTGTTTGGCATCCCATTTGAATCCGCTCGCAGTTTAAATCCAATCGGCTATTTACTTCCCGAGTTATAGGTTCCCAAACTTTGGAGTCCCCCTTAATAATGCTTTTATAAAAATAAATAAAACACTTAAAAATTTTACTAAAAATTCTAAGATATTTCATGTCTACAAGATTTTTTCATATTGTTAACCCAAAGCCCGAAAAAAATTATTAAATATTATATTTTCAAATTTTAAAATATATACTAAAAATATGTTTTTATCAATATAATCCACAAAAAATTGTAAGACTTTTTATATCTATAACATATTTTCAAATTGTTAACCAAAAGGCCATAATAATTAAAACCCCTGCTCGCAACGCATATCTTACGTACGCGTTGGTGCGTTTTACGCGTACCAAATCTTGTGTTTATTTATTACATATAAGAAAGTAAAATGATTAAAAAACTGTTTTTAATGTTATAACAGAAAGTTCATGTACTTATTAATAAGCTTAGGTGCAACGCACGTTTTCGAAAATACAAATATTTTAATTAATCAGTATTAAAACTTTTTGGTGAATGGTGAACTAAATTGTACCTATGATTTCTTTTCATTAGCTCGCACTTAAATTTTTAGTTAGTACGATTTTGGCAACTCTCATCTATATATTTCTCTGAATGACTGAATGAATTATCAGAAGACAGATATTGATTCATTATTTAAATTCCCCGCTAATTTTCTGACAGGAGAAACCCTCTTGGAATGTATAATAAATTTTATAACAATCTTTTCTTAAGATTTGATGTTGCGGTAGTAATTGTTGCAGCTGTCATTTTGTTTAAATAACATTTTTTTATTAATTTTATTGCCTTAATTTTCGTCCTGAAAAATATTGCAGAGTTTCTTGTTTGTAGTTTTTTGCCATATTAATGATAATAATTATGCAAACCATCAGAAAATATGAGCGGTTATAATTTTAGTACAAGTTAAAACAGATGTTTTTACAAATAATTACTTGCTGCTAATTTCAAGTCGTATCTCATCAAGTCATGTACGATTTCTTAACCGAGGTTCCAAATTGAATTTAATTGAATCTTTTGATAATTAAACAATGCCAATAGACATTTTAAAATATAAAAGACACACTTTCAGTAGCCTTATTTATAATATTATTTTATTTTGTTTTTAATTGATTCAGGGAAAAATAAATGTAACAATGCTATACAAAAGAGATTTTTCAGTAAATGGTACTTTTGAGGAAGAAACATTGATACAAAAATAGTTGCTAGAAATTTGAATATCCTTAACTTATTTAAAAATCACATTGTCTATAACTAATGCCGTTTACGGGATATTGAAAGAGAACAAGAGACAACTTTTCGAAAATAGTCTCACCAGTATAAAATGTTCAATAATGAAAAGATCAATTTGTTATTGGATATGGACAGAAAAAAATAATATGATTTTCTACTACTACGAAATGAAACATAGTTGTGTATGTATGTAAATAAAATAAAAACAATTGAATATAATTCCGTTTCGTGTACACCTCTGGTGGTGGAATATAAAAGCAAAGAAATCTGACGATCGCGAGTTGCGGCATTTCTGTGTGGTGGCCGCGGTGTGTAATCAAGTGATCTTTGCTCGTGACTGCAGGGCGTGTCCAGTGGAGTGCCGAGGGGGAGGCTCCGCCTACTTGCCTCAAGCACCGCCCCACCCTTCTCTCCCTGCCCTTCGAAAGACACTACTCACCCACACCGACACACACACACACACAAATGCAGACTACCAGGAAATAACATTTAACATCACAAACAAAATTAAAATTGAGATAAGTGTTCCAGATTTGATCCATTTTTTGAATACACGAAATATTAAATGCAGATTTAAATAAAAGGATATATATATATATATATATATATATATATATATATATATATATATATATATATATATATATATGTTTTATCCTTATTTAACCCTTTGTTAAATTGTTACAATAAAATAAAAGAATGCCTGATTTTGTGTATTTCTTTTATGAAACATAATAACAATATTTTTTATTTCTCAATTTACTATTTATATATAAATTTTCAATAAATATATATTAATAATAAATATAGCAACATCATTTTGTGCAATTTTAAAATGATCGCACATTATTTATAATGTATAATAAAATTAATATCTAGATTTTCCCCTAATGTAGCGGGTAGCAAAATTTGGTAGAAGTAATATTTATATAAACCCTAATATATGGGTTATCAGCAACATATCAACATCGTGGGATGGATATAGTTTCTACTACTGTAGATAATCGTGAATCGAATGATTAAAATTACACTGTATCGAAACTCGGTTCGAACCAAGGACCCCGTACAGTGAATGAAATTGATATTTATAAATATGGAAAGATAAAAAATATAAATACGCCACTGCCACTGAGAAGGAAAGAGTAAGATTCAGTTAAAACCGATGACCTTTTTTAGTTTAATATAAGGCTGACATATTAGCAGCTAAATTGTTAAGAAAAATTGTATTTCATTGAAAAATTTAGAAGAACAGAAATATATATTACTATAAAAACATTTTTAGTTTTTAATTAGTTATATAAAAAGTACAAGGAAACAAATTAATCGTTTTAATTGTAAGTGTATTACAGGATGTCTATATGTCTACACCAGTTGTGTAGCATAGGGTTAATATCAACTAGCAAAACTTGCCCTTAAATGAGTAAAAAGTGTTAAGATATTTATTTTTAAATTTAACGACTATAGAAAAAAACAATAAATGATAATTATGTATAGTTCGTTTAATGTTAATATAAGAATTTGTTTTTATTAAGAGAGCTATAATAATCTTGCTTGTTATTCCCTTGTGATGTTCAATTACAGACCCACAAGCTATCGGTACCTCACAGACAGTCTGACGAGCGGGCATAGCATCATATATAAAATATACAAGAGTTCTTTCGTAACGTGCGCTGCTAACCCTGTGATTAACTTAATAAATAGACACTTAGCGCGGGGCGCCACGACTAATCACGGGTCAAACGTTCACAAATTATACACGGGGCACCGGTACGGTCACGGGGGTGGAGTCCTACGACGCCGCCACACTAACTCTCGAGACAACACAAACAACACCAGACAACCAAATTGTACACTTACGAACACACACACACAAAATGATATTCCACCCCAACATCATTCGAAATGTTTTTTGGTTTCAGTTTTTTATGTCTTATTCTTGGAATATTTTTGTAATCTTTTATGTTTTATAATAGTCAAATGAAGATGTTCAATTATATATAATTTATGTATACTTTAGAAATTTAAATTAATGATGGCATTATTCTGAGAAATTTCGGAATTGATGATTAACTGAAAATGAATATCAATAATGTTTTTACTTACATGAATATATATATATATATGTATATAAAGAAGCATTGTACACGAAAAATGAAAAGAAAGTCGAATAAAGGCAACTTCAGTATTTTTATTTTAATGAATGTAATTTACACCTAATTTTTATTGTGTATACTTATATATATCTTTTACAAAAATTCAAATCTTAATTTGTAATTCCTTATCCATATCTTATATATCTTTGTGGAATAATGTTTTAATTTTTCACAAAATGTTAAGCGATTAAATGTATATAAAACAAATAATAATATAGTAGGTGTAACATATGTGCAATATAACATAAATAGAACTGGTCTATTTTATAGGTATATATTGACACATTAAGATTGCAATCTTGTGTTATAAAGAACTATATAAAGGAAATATGTAAGTGTCTATTTGATTTACAACCAAACATACAATATTTAATAGTAGATTAACCATTTTATTCAGATGATATTGTATAAGTAAATTATACATTTAGAATTAGAAATCCTATCAAAGATACTATCAGCTTCTGTATCCAATATATTGAAAATCAAAATTTACTCCATATATAACATATACGTTATATGTAGTGGATTATTCAATTATTGACTAAATTTTACTACAAACTTAAAATAGATCTTATGATGTCTGGTTTAAATTTCATTAATTATTTAGTTTATAAAATAGGCATGTGTAAGGCCGTTTCGGCGAGCCCAATCGCAATAAATACAATACTAAAAGCAATAGTAATTTATTGTTGGAATATATATTTAACGACCATATTCAAATTCAAGTTTCTCTAATATTCAAATGATTGTTTTATACAATAATGTATTAATATACGACGGGTCTTTAAAATTTGGTGGACATTTCTTCGGTTTTTAATATGAAATTAATAAATTTCTGAGTTTACGTATATAATTCCAAATCATCAACATTATACTCACAGTGCCGGCTGAACCAATCCAACGAATTATGATCCCGAGGTTTATTTACATATTCCTGTACCAAAACAGTAATAATTTCCATAACTACACATTTAAAATTTCACACATGGGTAACGTTTATATCGTTCGTATCGTGATTAGCTAAAGATATTGAAAATTATTTGATGAACATTTTCTAATTTTATTAATTAAATCACAGAAGCAAATAGTTTATATATTGGAAAATATAAAGTCACATTACTTCGTTTCACCTATAGATGACGTTCAATGTATACAATGTATATATATATATATATATATATATATATATATATATATATATATATATATATATATATATATATATATATATATATATATGTATATATATATATATATATATTTAAGCCTATGGGCTCACAATTAGAAAAAACTTTAAGGACATAAAATATCTTTGAATTTTTAGTAGAAAATTCTAAATTTTTTAAAAGTTGTTTATGGCCTGTATTTAATAGGGCTCTAAATTTTAAGGTGACGAGACAAACACTTTTTGTTAAGAAAATTATTTGATCCGAGAATGTTACAGACACATGACCAAACACTATAGCAGTCTTGTACTATCGTACGACGAGCTAAAAATGATTTAGCAATATTTTATTTTATTGATTTAACTTATAGCAAATATACCAAAATTACAAGCATTATTATTTTCAATCTAGGTTTTCTTCGTTGTTTCGATAGATTTATATTACTTACGAAATGAATAAAAAACATTTGGTTTATGCCAAATTATAGTGCATGAGTAAATAAGCAAAGCAGTTAAATATCTAAAATCCTTTAACAAAATTGAAATAATTGACAAAAATAGTTGAAATGTTTCCCAGAAATACGATTATTTTATATTATTTTTGTCTTTAAAATTTATTCGCTTGAATTTTATGATACGAACTGAGCTGTACAGTCCCTTAAATCAAGAGAGCACAAATTTTGGCATTTGCAGTTGTAAATATACAAGATTTGATATCGTACCAACAACAAAAATAAAATGAGCGTGCGCGTTTTTGTATATATGTGAGGTTCGCGTGCGCGTCTAGAGGGCACATCGAGTAAGTGAGGCCCTGGAGGGGTGCTCCGCTGTGCACAGTGCCCCTTCATTAGAGGCAGCCGTGCCGGGCTGCGGCCACAACGATGGATCGAGCCTCAACCTCTTCAGCATAGAGCGCCCTCGCTTGGCTTGTCCGCCAGCGTTGCCCGCATTATCATACCTAATTATACACGTGTTGCACCGCCGCCCACCTTCGAACGCATTCCATACATACATACATACATAGGCATAGAAAGATGAACACGAACAGATCATGATTGTTGATACACGCACACAGATACACAATTATTAACATGCATTTACACACACACACAAACACATTCTCTTTACTTACACAACAATCACACAAACATACACACTTTAGCTAGCATACACACACACACATACATTTACACATAGATATATTTAAGAGTTAGATTAAGGTATATATTATACGTGCTTTATTCTATACAAATCATCATCTGGGAGCAGTCAGTTGCTTTTCAGACCTTCTTCTGACAGTTCACTATTCACGAACTGAGTAACTGACTGATTACGACTGTAGAGAGTATCATTATAAATTTTGTTTTTAATGCAGCTGTACAAAAGAACTATAGTATTGGTTTCAAGTCTCCAAATCCGAATATGTACATATCTAATACGTATACTTGGATGAATGTCGCTCATTCTAAATTGGTTAATCGCATATCCTCTGAAGATACTGAACCTATTTTAACAATACATTTGGAATACATAAATATTTGAGCGCGTAAATAATGCTACTCCAATTTTAAATCAAATAATCCGACTTTAACGACGTTATATTTTTTGTATTGGTTGTTTATCGCCTACCAAAACCTGTAACGGTGATATCAAACGTTTTTACGACGACCACGTTCCATGTGGAATTAGCTTTAGTGGTTATAAAAATGTTCTATCCCCGATTCCGACAAAGTGAATTTATAATCATTTGATTCAAGAGTGTTATTTCAGTTGCTGTGTCAATTTTAGGGCGTTTACAATATATTGCTGGTAATGTATCGCAGGGCCAATATAAGTATCAAACTACAGAACTTTTCTACCCGTTTAATTGAAAAAAAAAGCATGTTGATATTTGTTTTTATATAATTAGTAAGTATAATGTAATGGTAGAAGTTGTTTTACTCCAGAAATGTGGTCAGTTATTTAAAAATATTATTAAAAACACGTCACAACTGACTGAATATCATGAGAAAATCCAACCCCTATACTCAACAGTCAAGAAAACCTACCAATATTATCAATAATGTTTATTTTCTACCGCGAGAAATATTGTTGCTTGCATCAAAGTATATTTGTTTTACTTATATTTTTATTTGTATATCTGGCATTAAGTTACTTTTGTAAATAATACCACGCAATAACGTAACTGACAAAAAGAATCGAGACATCCAAATATTTATTTTCCCTATATTTGTGTATATTGTACTAATAGTGCGTGCGCACGTATAGGGAATACCCAGATTTGACATTTCTACGTTTTACCACATGTTACCTCCGTTGACGTTAACTCGATTACCGTATCACTTTTGAGGAATGCACCCCTATTGTTAAACGAGTTATTATTGTACTTGTAATTAAATACAAATTAAAATAAATTAAGTGTCGATAGAAATAAAACAGAATCGAACGCGATCTCAGCTCAACACTTATTAGCGCCTACTACTGTAAACGGAAAACAGGAGCTGTTAGGTCCACCGGGTGGCATCGCCAAGTTTATTGATGCGATGTCACGGGGGTGTCCAGGACACGCTGGGCACCCAGCAGGCAGCCCCACAGGGGGCGAGCACGCCCGTCGCGAGCCTGGCACTGCGGCGATGGCATTGCAAGACCGCGCGCGCGAGCTCCAACCATGGCATCGGTAGCGCCAACATCACGTTCGTTGGTCGGGCCGCTACCGGGCTCCAGCATCACGTACACAACGTGCACACGACGGCTTAGGCTTGCCGGTGCTCAACCGTTGCTCGTTTAAAATATCCAACCTGTACCGATGATTATTACACCGAAGACGACCATCGGCTCTTTAATAGAAAAATTATGGTAATTTAGAATAATATGCGATACGGCGATCGGTTGATTTTTGGGTTTGCTTCGATTGGGTTCAAACCGATTTTAGATGAGTCGGACTCGTTGAAGAATGAAAGGTGTAGATTAGCTTTTGATGTATTGTTGATTTATTTTAATAATTGGATGTTAGATTTGTGCGCTCGCTCGCAAATCAACTGTTTCGGCGCATCTCCTTTAAAGGTACCGAGCTGAATTTTAACCAAATTTAGAATACGTATAATATAGGTCCCAAATTTGCACCCACGCAGTAAAAATTCGTACACAAAAAAAATCAATGTATAAAAAATAATTAAAAATAATATTTTTAATTTAAATTGTTAAGTCCAGATAGATATAGATCTTATTATACACTTATCTTTTTTACTTTCTTTTACGAAGTAATAACTCAGCCTTGTAATCATGAACAATTTCGAACTCGAGATTTCAACGGATATACACGTTTTGATCTTCCCTGAATTGAATGTGATTATTTTCGGCATGACGTCTGTGTGTCTGTAAGCGCTCTAGAGCCAAAACTTTCGTAAGTAAAATTACGAATACTTCAAAATTAAGACTTGCAAATGCTCTAAATGTTCACCTCCTATTTTTGAAAAGAATATTCTATGCATTTATGTTCTATCTCCAATATCACTAGAACGGCTACACTTATAGTAAAAATAGTCAAGTTCATTATGAAAAATATTCATATTTTGCACGAATTTTGTTTGAAAAGAATCTTCAAGAAAAGTACCAATTACGAGAAAACTGCTACGAAAAATCATAAATATCTTGCTTATATTGCCATGAATTCGCATGTCAATATTTAACTAAGGAAACATAAATGTAACATGGCTATTTTCAATGGCGATTTTTCAGTAAATTATACGTTTACATATTATCCGGAAAGAACAGTTACTTCCGGTTATAATAATGTTATCAAAAATAGGAGGTGATTTAGCTTTAAATTTAATGTTTATTGCTCTAGAGCGATCACACAAACACACAGAATTCCAAAAATAGTTGAAACGTGTATATAAATTAAAAAGTCGATTTTTATTCAAAATTTCAATACTTCCTTATATACATTCGTATAAGAAATCTTTTTGAGTAAAATGTATTTTTCTCTAATTTCTAGTACGATTCGCAAATATTATTTAAAAAAAAAACATCAACCTATGATTTAACGAGATTCCAATTTGTTACATTTAACTACCAATATAAGATTGGAAACAACTAGTTTCTTGAACGTGATAAAAATCCAAATGATTTATGTTAAACAGCTGTTACATGTACATTCATTACCACCCAGATAATTGGGGTAGCAGTGATGCAGAAATCATTTTTAATTAGGTACTGGCTTTCAAAACTTTAACTTCAAAATAAATTGAAATTATTAATGTTCAAATAGACGTCTATAAGCGAACAACATTTCTTGTCTTAAAACAGACCAATTGATTACTATTTGCCATTTCGAATCGTGATAACTAATTGGATCGCTGTGAATACAACAAGACTTTATAAAAGTGGGTATTCTCACTTGCTCAATTTAAATTTGAAGTAAATGTAACATTATCAAGCCATAAATTCGATCTGAGCTTATTCTATTATGTTTCATTTACTATAGCAAAATATTAATTTATTTATGTTTTTTATAGTTTTTAACCCCAACATTTATCTCTAGGATTCTTTCCAGATAATGGATTATTAATATTTGCTCTGCAGTCGTTGAAATTAAGATCATTATAGGGAGAGTTTTCAAAGAAGTTAAGAATGTAGAGGTAATTGCATAGATAGAGGTTAGATTAGATTAGGTTAGGTTGTATGGTCATGGTAACGCTTGCAAAGATTTAAATTTGGCAAACTTATTTATATTTTCTTTCTTTCTTATTGATATTTTTTCATTGTGAAACTGTTTCCTAAAATCGAGTTTAATTATATTTAGCCTATTAAATTTTTTGTGCCAAATAACCGACAGATATAGACGGCCGCATGATTTACAATCTGAACGCTCGCCAATTCACCAATGAGACAGTAATTTGTATACCAGATTGTTTTACAATCTACTAATTTCGACTAGAATCTTGATATTCTATTTAGTTATTAGTTTTGACTAGAAAATAGTACAAGTTTTTATCAGGTGTATTTATATTTTCATTTGTAACGTCAAACAGTTCTGCCAATGTAAACATCATATTTTGATAGTTTCACATTTTATTTCTTATGGCGAGCTTTGTATCTTAAGTTTTTGTTGTATTATTTCGGTGAATTTATATTAAAATTTAGTATAAGAATGACAATTACACTAACGACATTTTAATTGATTATACCTATTAGCGTACTGAATTTTGTAATTTCTGGCATAAATATGTTGCCATTATACTTTCAATAATTATTACAGTATTTAGTAATTAGAATGCAGTTTCATATTATGATTATCTGTTAAAACAAAATGTTGGTACAATCAAATATTTGCTAATTTAATATGAAATTTGAATATAACTTTGACCAGGAGTTGTGCAAAATTATGTAGACGATAAAAGTATATTCTCCTGTTACTTTTGTATAAGTTCGCTTCCAAGGAGCTAGTTTAAAAATTGGAATAAATTTTTCTTTACTTGATTTTGTTATTGTTAAGATATATTTGATTTATGCCAATTTATTCGTACAATTTAAAATTATGCCAAATGACGTGCATAGTACACAATTAGTCGATAATTTTCGGGTGTAGATATTTTCAATTACCGTTTTACTATTAGGTTGTTGATTTATCATATTATAAATGAAGTTTTTCAGGGGAAATAAAAACGTAATTGAAAATATCGATACAGGAAAATTATCTTCTAATTCGATTCTATGCTCGTCATTTGGCAATTTATTTATTTTTACAAACAGCCTTAAGAATAAGGAAACATATTTTTTAAAGAATTTAATTTTTTCATGTCTCTAGTTTTAAATGAGTGACTATAGTCACTCACACAATTAAAGGTTTATAATATAAGTAAATCTTTCCCTCAGCGTAGTTTTGTATACATTGTAAGTCTAAACTGTAACTTGATTTTCATCGAAACCATAAAGCACTGGCCAATTTCACGTGTAACGAAAAGGTTCATCGTGTTTTATTTGACCGGGGTCTGAGCACACGAAACGAAACGAAGCGACGGCGGGCTCTACTCAGCGATCCTCATCAGTCCCGTGAGCCCTATAAATTAACTCTCGTGGCTATGCGGTGGTGGATGAACGAGAAACAAAGCATAAAAAAAGAGTGCAGCAACAGAAAAAAGAAAACAGACAAAGATGAAGAAAAAATAATTTATATGATGTGCGGGACTCGGGCTCGCGCTCCACTACACTAAATTAGTGCTTGTCTCGCGCCAGACCCAACTATCTCTCTGTAATTTTCTTTCATTAAATCAAAATGTGTTGATTCAAATCACTTCGTGCACGAATTTTTCTTGTTTTACTATATCTACGCGTAATAAAAATGCGATTTGTCTTTTTGTCCATCAAAATTCCTAATCAACAAGGCACCTATGTCTTCAGCTCTCCGATAACAATTGTAAATACGCATTAGACACTACACTGCCCCCCAATGTTTTAATTATTACGGTGTTTGGATATACAAAAAAAATTATAGATATAAAATTTTTTACAATTTTTTGTAGATTCGTAAATATACTAGAAAAAAATGTATTGCATACAATAATATTCATTGGGTTCATAAGATGAAAGAATCTTGTGAACATAAAATATTGTAGAATTTTCTGTAGAAGTTTTGGACATTATAATTTGTTAATTCTAAGAGTAGTATTAAGGAGGATCCTAAATTTGCGATTTGGTTCAAATCGCTCTGGTACCTTCAGAGGTGTAGAAGGTCTAATAAGCGGGCGGGCAACGACTAACATCCAAGTATATGAGTCATATATACTTTTGGATTCAGGACAACGAGACAATTTTTTTTGTTAATACAATTTTTTTGATTTAATTGTAAGCATGTTACCGACACACGACAAACATGCTTTAGTTCTTCTGTACTGCGTACGGCGAGCTAAGAATAATAATATTGTATTAGAGTTTTTAAATTATTCTTACTACATATTATGCCTATATATTACACCAAATAGATTAAACAACGGGCTGAAGGCATTGTTTCTATTGTTTGTTTATATTAAAAAAAAAATCATAATAATAAGTTATACATACTTCAAATTCGTGCCGTTTTCAAGATAGTACAAAAGTAGTACTTTATAACTGTCGGTTTTTACATTGTTTATAAAAGTAGAAGATTTATCTTCTGAGCTACATACAAAATTTAAAGTTTTATAATTTAATCTCGCTCCCACTCGCATACACAGAGCTATAATTTTGAACAAAGTTAATATTAAATAAGAAAAGCATCGGGCAAGTATTACCATTACATCAATCATTTTCATGATTACAATATTAGACTTCATTCAAGAAAATAGAAAGTATTGGGGATATGTAAACAGAGTAAGATATCATTTTCTGCTCCCACAAAAATAATTTGTTGATTTAATGCAAATCATGTTTGAATAGTAAAAGTAACAAAATATTTAATTAATTCCAAATATAACATTTTACATTCAAAGAAATATAACTGTCGCTAATCAAACTAAATATTTGACTGACAGAGATTATCATTTATGTCCCTGCAAATTCCCATAACTAAAATCAGACCTTAATTGTTAATAATTGGAACACATAACACTCAATCTTTGCGTTATATCATAATTCGTCACAATCAAAACAATAACGATCTCTTTTACACTAATATACGGTATTATATACCCAAAAGAACTCCACAACCACATATTTCTGTATTACATACATACTGACGAACACACACACACACTGTTACACACGGCATTCCTGGGTAATAACGCGTCCGTTGGTCCGCGTGCTTCCTAATTTTTTTCTCATCAGCTCCACGGCCACCAATTTGAATAATTTAGCGAAGATGAAGAAGAAGAAGAAGAAGAGAAAGAACATCAGCAACGCAAGCGAAGCCAACGCCAAGCGGTATACCGCTCCTCATCATCACAGGTACAGGTATACCCGAGCCCTAGCCTGAGCTTCACTTCGAGACCGCCGGCAAACTTTTGTGTTCAGTGGCGGCGAATAAAGAACTCACTACACCCACACACCACCCCATCACTTGGACAGAAATTATTTATCATATTTCTACTACTGGTACAGAAGTGTATCTCGTTCGGAGGTTTTTTGCTACTTTAGTAGTAGAAAATATTCAATCTAACCGCGGACGATGTTTGTGACAAGTTTTGGCCCTCCGGTGACGACGTCAAATAAATCATCTATTACTGCCTTATTATACTGAAATTAGTATTGTCATTTTTTGCAACTAATATTTTATGAATAAAACAAGCATTCGTACACACATTAATGCTTTCAGCACGCCTTGCGGCGAACATTTATCTAACTTTAATTTCGGTCAGTAACAACTTCATTATTATTATTTTTCTCCAATTCTAGCAATAATTTTGCAAAAGTAAGAACAAACCATGTTTCTATATAATGTTAAAAAATATTTCCTATATATTCATTAAATAGTCTCATTTCTGAAGGAACCTTATGGCTGATTCTATGAGGGAACTTTTAATGAATTGGTCTTACTTTTCTAAAAGTCATCCTGAAAATAAAGATAAAATCATAAAAATTAAATTGTTACTAACCGAAAAAATTTAACAGACAGCCTTAGGGTAGATTTTATGAGAATATTTTGAATGTTATTTTAGGGAAATGTATTTAACATAATATATAGAATAAACACTTGCTCTTATTTTTGCAAAATTGTTGCTAGAAATATGTAAAATGAAATGTTTACATACCAAAATAAAATTTGGTAAACAACAGCTTTAACCGTTGCTAAAATGACCCTTATTAATTTAAAGAAGATACATTTTTATAATCACTGATTTTTGATGAATTGGATTCGTGGTGATAAAACAATTCACGATTCAACAATGAAAGCAAGTGTATTAATAAAAAAATTAAATTTCAAAATAATTGCTTTTAATTAGTTTTTATGTCTTTGTGTTCAATCTGAAGGAACTATATTTACCGAAATCAAAGAAATTGTATTTTAACAAAATAATCTTGTCTCGTCCTCCTGAATCCAAATATGATTTCAACATTATTTCGAGTTGTAAAACAAAAGATCGTTTTTTTTAATTATGCAGTAAAACAATTGCTTTCATTATTATTATTATTTTTTAAATTTGATGTCTTCAGAAATCAGTGGTTTCTTTATTAAAAACATCAGTCGTTAAAGAAATATTTTCTACATAAATTAAAAAATATGTATTTCCCAAAATAGATTATACAGCGAGCTAATGGCATTGGTGCCTGTATACTTGTTTTGTAGCAGTTTTTGTTATATTCTTCTTTTTAAGACCCTGTAACTCCGGGAGTATATGGACTATTAAATTTAAAATTCAGATTGGAACTAATTGAGCACTCATATTAAATGTATACCAAATTTGATAAAAATTACTTCAGTAGTTTCAGAGGAGAATCAAAGAGATTCACCAATTGGTTCTTGATGTATAAAACCATTGGGTGAAACGTGCACGGATGGTTATTGGATCGAAAATGAAATAAAGAATTAAGAGCGAATATATTGTAAGTAATGCAGACGCTGTGGCATCATATAACAATGTTTATGATGGATCATTATTGCGTTGGTCTCGTTTCGTGTGTGCTGTCTGTGGTTCAGTTCTGAAGAACAAGAACCAGAACCGCACACAGCACACGTTGACCAGAGAGCAGAGAGAATGAGAATGGAACGGTATACGGTGTGGTGCACCTTGGTTAATTAAAAAATGAATTAGTAACAGGGAATCTGTCATAGAGAAAATGAAGTGCCAAGCATACGATACATATGATGTGTTTCTTCTACACTCTTCTCTTCTTTTCGTTCATGTTATTATACTAAGAACTTGGATGAGGGACATTCGGAGTGCAGGGAATGCTCTACTGATGGCTCCAGAATCTTGTCTGTCGTAGATGTGTTATACCGATAGTCCACAATCAGGACCGAACCGAACTTGCCCCACTCCCCTCTACATTCTAAATCATATATATATATATATATATATATATATATATATATATATATATATATATATATATATATATATATATATATATATATTTATTATAGTTCGCCGTCCCAATGTTTTTTTTTTCACTGCCAATAATTTTTTTCTAAACTCTGAAACTTTGGATAGTGGTAAAATTAATATTTTGTACATATTACCCATCAATATGATAAATATTAGTAAAACATACCGCAACCATGAAAAATCAGTCGCGAATAGTTACAGAATCGACCTAATTCTCTTCAAATTTTATTGATTATAAAAATATTTTCTTCGTAAATTATAAATACTATTCGGAAATAAAAAAAGATTTTGTGTTTGACGCAACTAAATAAATATTGACTATTTTTTTAGATGACGGCGTGTGTCTCTATGTGTGTATGTGTGTGTGTTTATGTGTGTGAATGCTGTATACAGCAAAACATGTTATATATAAATATAAGTAACTTCAAATTTAGAGTTTGTAGTTTGCAGAAGAAAATGTACCTGTTTGGGCACAAAATGTAAACCAGCAATAAAGGTTTAGAAATTATAAATTATGTTCGTTTGTTTTATGGCAAATATAGCTAGCATTCACAGCAACAAAATTAACGCATTAATTATAAATTTAGTTGTAGTGAAATAGCTAGCATTATTTGTCATAATTATTAACCTTAATTTCTAATTCACTCGCATTTTTGGACCTTCACACTTATTTCTTTTCTATCACGAAAACGCTATGAGGTTAGAAGAACAGTGTATAATAGTTAAAAATTAATTATAACGTTGGTTGATTCTTTTATTCCCAAAAAAACATACAATTTATTAAGAAATCGCTTTTGCAATGAATAAATGTATATGTTGAATTCATGGTTAATCTTTTAATGCAGGATCAACGGCTGTCAAAATGTAAAACAAAGGTTTTGCCTTTTTCTAATCAAATAAAAGGTGTATTGCATTGCATATTATTATTTATTAATTAGTAAAACATTGTTTATATTAGCAGAGACAATAATTTAATGAATTAGAGAACAACTGCGCTTGGTTCGTTTTGTTTAAGACTATTTTAAAATTGTTTGCTCTATAAAAAATAGTTTTATCAAATAATTTGATTGATGTTCTAAATTATACACAAATATTTTGTCAGGAACTTTTGAAAATATTTTATCAATACTTTAATAAGTGTATATTAATTGTATACCTGTTTGTGTGTTATTAAATAGCATCAGCAAATAATGTGCACAATCTTGTTTATAATTATTCGAATAATTTATTCGGAAAATGAAAAATTGCTAAACGTAAATGATCGTATCCAATGGTAGTGTAAATCGACTAATAAAACCAAATTGGTATTTTAATCTATGTGGTTGTTGATGTTGATGCATGGTGTATGTGGATATTTTGATTGAACGGATGCTTCCGTATATTCAGTAGTAATTTTAGCAAAATGATAATTGAAAGACAATCATTGAATCATTCAAGCCGAGAAGTGAAACCACATATTAGATTTCGACCCAAAGTATATACTGTCCAAACCAAATTGGTATCTATGGATATATGGTTGATGTGGATGGTTGGCCTTCCGTATCACGTCGTAGTACGGTAGACCTATCCATATTGTAGTGTTGTTGCACGACTGGGAGCAATTACCGCGTGATAAGATATCATTAGTTCGTCGTTTATCGGTGGCCGTCGAGTACTAATTGAGATATGAAATTGCCGCATTAATTTCGGGCGAACGAGTAGTCGGTGGGTACACAGACTGCATCAACGCAACGCAACGATGCGATGCGATGCGATGGCTTGGCTGATGCTCATCGAGAACAGGTAGCAATCATTGCGTTAGGTTGGCGCACGATTAGCGGCTAACTAACTAAGCTACCGGTTAATTGGGGGGTTAGTCAGGGGCGTAAACATACACATCACACCCAGGGGCGGCAACCGACACCCAACACTCACCCAAAGTCATCGTCACAGGTAGATTGCATCACGGGCATTTACTTCCGTATTGTGTTTCCGGTACCTCTGATTCCCCTAATCTCAACACATTTCAAAAGAATGCCGTACGATTTTTTCAAACCATAAATTATATTTATCGCATATTATTATCGTATGTTCAAATTATTATTCAGTACTCATCAAATTAGTCCTTTAAATTCATAAATATTGGAACATTATAATTTGGAGAATATTTAATGGAATATTGTATTTAAAAAATACTGGAGCGCCCTTCACTCGACTTTCTTGTATTTTTATATTTAATAATAATGCTTTATTTTGTTTCAAATTCGCCCTACGATTGCAATATGTATTATAACTAGGGTAACATAACATATAAAATAACCATTTTCTAAGGCGATTTTTCAGTAAATGGTACATATCATAAAATTAAAACTTTTCAAACAAAAGTTTCTTGAAATTTATATCTACAACTATTGCGAGACTGTCTTATCTAAAATATTGAAAAAGCAGCAATAGTAAACTATAACTTACGGTTAAAATATTGTTTTAACAAAAATTGAAGGTTTTCATCCGAAGCATATACAAGCCTTTGGTTGAAATATTCAAAAAAAATCCTTCAACGGTCTTAGCTCTAGAATTCCCGATCTATAATATAATTTTTTTTTTCGAGACCAAATATAATCTCCATCCCGGCCTTGAGCTCTCTTTAATTTCTATTTTATAAATTATCGCAGAATATTATTTATTTTTTATTGTTTATATCGTGTAATGGTCGCGATCGTACGCATCATACGTATCGCACGCATCGTATTTATTTTACCGAGTTCGTCCACTGATATGGATTGTATCGAACGGCGAACGGATTCTCGCCAGCCACTGTATAGTGAATGGTAGTCATAATTAGTACAAGTAATAGAGAAGCAGAAATAATAATTGTTAGCTGTTTACTAATTAATGAAAAAAAAAAAAAATGAGGAAATGAAAAAGAATTTGGCTGCATAGTATTTGAAAAAAAAGGCAGGAGTATGGAGAATTTCATGCGCTATTTTCGGATCTCGTAGTCGATAATGTTAAATTTTTTCAATGCTTTCGCATGACATCCGAAAAATGTACAATTCTCCTTGGTATTCTTATTGTTATGTTTAACGTTATATGCTTCAGAGCGAAGACAAAAAATAAAACACAGACGTCATTGAGAAATTAGTAAAAATTAATTAGTTCAAATTTCGAGGTCAGTCGTTTTTTTGTGATTCAATACCTTATTTTATACAGTAACCTATAAAAAAAGTGTAAATGTAGATTTAATACGAAAATCATTTATTTTTGGACTCCTGAAAGTCCCATATTTGAAGATCTTCAAAAAAATGTATCTCAATAATCTCAAAAAATAAATATACAATTTTAAAAACCGCAATATATTACACCAAATTGACATACGTTAGTCTTTAATGAAAAAATATAAAATTACAAGAAATCAAAACTCTTTTACCACACACAATTTTGCGGCGATCAAGCCGAAAAAACCTAACCTAAATGTTAAAAATGAGTGAAAGATCTGCGAAGGTGGATTGAGGTACCTAATCTAGAAAAATGGGGGTGTGTGGGGTGAGGAGAAGATGACCGCTTGAACCCCTCATTAGAGTCTAACGTTGTTGTGTATGTGTGTATGCGTTCTCAGAATAAAAACTCTACAAGTATAAATCAGCGGTTTTTTAAAACCTTTAATCATTTCATTAGTTCGTGATGCTCGCACGCGGACTTACAGTCAGCCTGTTCTCTTCCTATGGTTGGGAAAAGCGTTTGGCATGTCTGTTTCTCACTCTTGGTTTCGCAAAATCTTCCACAAAAACCCATGCCATCATGGGTAGATAAATAAATAAATGGTCACTTATACAAGTGATTATCATCATTCATATATCATGCACTTGTCAACAATTTAGACAATACTGTTCTTTGTTGGAATTTTGGGAATATTTTAACTGTATTTTAATCATCATGATGTCATGGCAAATTTGCCTGATTGCAAATTAAAATCCCATAAATGACACCAAGTAATGAATTCCCGAGTAATTTCTCTTTTGAGATTATCGCGATTATAACCACCCTTTACACAATGGAAAATGTGCTAAGTGAAAAACTTTACAATAGAATTTTAATATAAACACAGTTATTTGGACAATGTCCATTGCCAATTAATTTTTTATAAAAATCGCAACACTTTGAGACAATAATCTGTACCTGTCTTCAAAACTGATGTCACCTGTTATATGGACTAATTGAAGATGGTAATAAAAATTTATTCTAATAATATTATCTTTTGTTTCTTCTGATATTAGCAGAATCTTAAATATAAAATAAAATTTTGTGGATTTTACGTAGTAGTTTTCTCGTAACTGGTACATTTCTTGAAGAAACTATTCAATCAACAGTTGTGCGAAATATTAATCTAATTCATTAACATGACTATTTTTACCAAAAGTGCTACTGTTCTGGAGATATTGGAGGAAGGGCAAAAAATACATACAATAAAAAGACACTTCCAATTTGATTATAATTTGCGAAAATAGGTGGTACACATCTAGACCATATACAACTCCATGTTATTTCGTCGTTATACGATTATATTTTTCGTTCTTGCATACGTAAATTAAGTCACAATGGTTGAACTTGAATCTATTATACATTCAATCCCGAAAATATTTAAAATGCAATCTTCTGTTCTGACTTCTGAGTGTGCATTTTAAATATGAAATTAAAATTGAACGAAATTTGAAGCTGTTGAAAATAAACTTATAATTTAATATTAAATATGTATTATATAATATTAGTGCATAATGTTTTTTTGTGGAATTAGCAAAAATATGTCTAAGAATTTAAAATAAAATGTTGAAGTGGAAGATTGACCGAAAGTTTGTAGATGATTTACAGCTATAAATACATTTTTAATTTGATTGTAAGATGATGTCAGATTTGATGCAAGGTTGTGAGTGAATTATGAACACCGCTGTCCCGAATTATAAACCGAGGTATACGCATCATATAGACGAAATGTTGCTTGCTGGTTATTTTGATCGGTCTGTTCGTTTCAATCCCTGAAAATCACTGTTCGCGCACTATTCATCATTCCCGCAGTACAAACATTATAGAAAAACATAAATTAGGTGAAGTGAACCACCAAGGACCAAGCGCACCACACTCTTCTTAATCTCCTAATCAATCTATCACATTTTGTCATGAAAATTGCCTTCAAAAACCATAAACGCCACATACCACATTCAGTTTACAACGGCCGGATCGGCGCGGGATCTTTGGCCGATCCAATCTCCGCTGAAATCTCCGTGTGGTATGGACGATGTTGGAGAACCTGGCCATATGTACTTATAAAAAATCGTTCCAAATTAGCCATAGTTAAGTATCCGAGGGTATATTTTAGATTTATTGGTTGAGCGGGGTTGCTTTGTGCTTGCCGCCGGCGTCTCAACACAACTCTCTCTCCCCCCACCCTCCATTACATACACTGTAAAACGTAGATGACGAAGTACAACGTACTTTATGTAAATTTTACATCAAATATAACAACTTATACAATTTGGTCATTATGTATTATTTTTACTTTATTCTGCAAAGACTAAAAAACATCTGTGTGGTCAGCACTATAGTATCTTAAAGGTTGGATGTACTTTGTTTAAAATTCATGCAACGTTTGGTATGAAACAATATAAATATGTATAGTAACCGGGGAAACGTAAATGTACAATATCTATTTGCAAATACGATTTTTCAATAAATTGTACAGTTTTCAATCAAAAACTCATTTACTCTAACTCGTGTTGATTTCGAGATGTTCAAAAAGTAGCAAGAGTAAAATACTATTTCCAGTTAAGATATTGTATTTAAAAATAGGAAATTTTTTTCCGTGATACATAGAAATCTTAAGTTTAAATATTCATTAATTTTCCTTCAACGGGTATATATTTGCTATAATCTCGAGTTCGAATGCTTCCATATATACATTTTGTTAAACGTATTGTAATCATGAAATATTTCGAACTCGAGATTTGCGATGCAGCAAATCGTATTCGATCGTATTCGATTGATAAATAATTATAATTTAAACTTTGATGTAGTCTGATAGAAAACACTAATTGGTTAATATATAAGTTTAAGAAAATGAAAATTTAGAACCAGATTTTTGTATCTCTTCCACTTTATAGTTACAATGTTGCATGTAAAGCAAAAACAATTTTGAAATACGTAAGTGAGGCTATGTCCACTTTTGGCAAATTGTCTGATTGTGGGTTTCCAATAACCAATATCACTCATGTTTAATAATAATGTACACTTGTAACACTAACCTTTCGAAAAACAAAATTAACAAGAAGGCTTGCCACATACGAATTATAAAGAACATAAGACTAAAAGATGTTAGGTAACATTTTCCTGGCAGCAACAGCGTTGCCGAATCTACTTATGAACACAACTAAACCTTACTACCAACTTAATGGTAATAGCCCCACAGTCCAAATAAGCCTATAGGCGTAGTATCGTCATAGGCCTATAAAGCGCAAAACTTAAATAATTCGTATCTTCTGTAATATGAAGATTTCAGAAAAACAAAAAAATATGTATAGTTTATATTATTGTTTTCTTTCGAAAAACAATTAATAGCCATAAGGCTATTACAATAACTTTATGAAAGTATTATCGGAATATACGGAGTCTCTCTTTATAATTATGCAATATAAATATAAACAGAATATCAATACATATTATTTAATTTCACGCATCAGAAATTTGTGATGTGTATTACGGTATACCTACTGACATTTCTTTCATAATAGTTTTACTTGCGCAATTAGTAATATGTATTAGTTTAACCTGCAACAAAATCCTCGTTCTATTAATAGATATCCCTTCAACCAAGTTTTTTAGTGTGTACCCCTGCTCTCTTTCATCCTTTTTGCGTCGCGACTTTGGAGACCAGAGAACGATGATGGTTGGTTGATGATGTGTATGCGTTCGAGTATATCTACATATCTAAATTACGGTGTAATTGCAGTTGGGGCTCTGCTTAAAAGAGCTTGAAATTGCACCACGACCAAAGGGGGAACCTGCTTATATACTTGATGTCGTGGCTCACTCTCATCCCTTGATGACGCGCTTGTGCTTGTGGTATGTCTGTGTCGAGTTACGCACAGCACAGCGCGTGCATCATTGCCTAATTGTGCGTGGTATTGTCTGTTTTGCGTTTGGCGGCGCGCTTCATCCCCTACAAGAACCGGTTTACGTATATTACCACTGGGGAACTTGGGTCGCAGATAATTTTGAGTTTTTAACATGACTTACGTTATATATTCTAGTAATTAGAAAAATAACACAGCAATACTCTTGAAATTATGATTTTAACACTCATTTTAATGTAGTAAAAAGATCGCAATCGTTTAATATTATTTCATTATACATCATTTAAATTCTTCAAAATACCGAATTATGATTTTAACACACATTTTAATGTAGTAAAAAGATCGCAATCGTATAATATTATTTCATTATACATCATTTAAATTTTTTCTATCACATTCAAGACACGGCGAGCTGACAGCAATGGTGCTTGTACCTTTTCATGTTGTAAATACTTTGATACATTTTTCTTTTTAATTAGTATAGTATTGTAATTTATGAGCCGCATAACTCCCAGAATGTAAGGGCAATTTAATTTTGGGTTAGGAAACATATGAGTAGGTATAACCAATTTGGTTAAAATCGCCTCAGTACCTTCAAAAGAGATGCGTTCGCAAAGTGGTTCGGTCGAGAGTGTGACTGACCGACCAAACGACCTATATATATATATATATATATATATATATATATATATATATATATATATATATATATATATATATATATATACATATATAATATATAACATTCACGAAATTAAATATTGCACAAAATGCCATCCTGATGATTCTAAATATATATATATATATATATATATATATATATATATATATATATATATATATATATATATATATATATATATATATATATTTAGAATCATCAGGATGGCATTTTGTGCAATATTTAATTTCGTGAATGTTACAGACGCACGACCGTACAGTGTACATATCCAATGTTCAATAATAAACATCCGATGAAAGCATTTATTAAATATCAGTAGAACCTAAAGAATATCAATGTATTCATTTGGAAATGAGCTTATTTTTATGCTGCCCTCGGGCAGTGTGAATGTCCCTTAGTTCCGTACGCCTATGGGACCGAACTATATTAAATATTTTTATTTGGCCGGCCGGTCAGACCGTGAAGGTCTTTGTATTGCAGCGAGGTCCTTCGACCGCCTATATTTCCATAATGTCGTTTGCGTATATTATAATGTCCAGTCCCGTTTTATATGCATCTCACTTCTATACACGCTATTCTATAGTACTGTCTCTCACTCGCACCCTATTCATTGCCAATTATCTGCTCACTTTTCTTTTTCATCGATGATCAAACTATACTTTTTTACTGCCGATAATATTTTAGTGCTTAATGAAGTAAATTATTAAAAATGAAATTTCGTTTGAGCTTGTTTGATGTTTCTCTGATCAATATTGAATTTGGTGCAAATTGAATTACCGTCAGTTTTATTCTGATGACTTTTGGGGTAACTAATAGTGGTTTATCTACCCTAAATATCTAGACATTCTTATTTTCTGCCTGACTTATAATTGCCCTATTACATAAAACAAATCGAACATGGTCCGACCAAAATATCAGCCTTACAATTTTGTTTTAATTTTTGACAGAAATTTAATAAATATGCAATGAAAAAAAGAAGTCTGTATGAAATACAGAAAATATCGAAAATACTATCAATCCAAAGTTGAAAAATACAATTCTACTTTAGATTTAAAGATTCACACACAAGATCAAAACAAATATTTTCATTAAAAGCAAAAGTTTTGTATGATTAAAATATTTCCTTTGGTCCATGAATATAAAAACCAAATTAATAACATGAACAAAATTATTGTTAAGATTAAAATAAGCGATACAAGGAATTGATTTAAAATCCGTAAGTGATAACAACACAAATGCTTGCAGCTTTCGAATTTGATAAGGTAAAGAACCTAAGAGCTGAACCCTATAAATCACAACAGCGACGGCAAAATTAAACACGCGAAATTATTCGTAATAAAATTAATAACGAATACGTACGAGACGAGTTGGTAAGTTGATGGGTTATAGAAAATAATTAGAAGGTCTTTAAAACTGAACTAATGATGCTGCAGTTGGAGACGAAGAAGAATGCGCGCACCGCACCATTGGCGTGCCGTGCAGCTGAAGAGTACCACAAGCTCGATGAGAGCACCACCATAATACTAGCACACTAGCATTTGTGTGTGCGTGGTGTAGCGTGACTTGATTGCGTGATCGCGTGCCAAGGAATGCGCGCTCGCGTGCACTCCGCGTGCTTCACAAGCGACTTTTAGTGTGTGCGTGCGTGCGTGGGTGGGTGGGTACACCAAACATTCCATCTCTCTTCTGCTGCATCTCTCACTCGACAAGATGCCGTGCTCATCTTTAAAAGCGGCGCGGTGTAAATGTAAGATTTATAGGTCCACGAGATCCCGATGATACAATGTCGCTTTATAGGATTTTAGCGATGCTGTAGTTGGAATTTAAACTTACATGCAAGATACTGGATAAGAAGAAGAAAATTGAACATTTTATAAATTAATATATTTTCTATTAATTTCTCTCTGTTTATGTCCTAATTTGTATATCTATGTAATTTTATTCTTATTCTATTGTTTGGTATAACCTGTAGGGCAAAATATAATAAATAAATAAATATAGAATCATAATTTTTGTGACATTTTACTTATTGCCTTTAGGCAAGATATGCGTTGCGAGCAGTAGTTTGTAAACATTATGGCCTTTTGGTTAATAATTTGAAAAAAAAATGGGTTGTGGCCAACGCGGGACTTTCTTTTACGTAGTTTTCATCAATATTTATTGATTATAAAAATATAATATTAGGAAATAATAATCCAACAGAAACAATTTGAAAACCAAGCTTACCTTATATAAATTAATGGGTTGAAAATTATACCAATACCAATTTGTAATGGTTTTGAACTAACTAACTATCAAAACTAAACAATTCTCTACAGAAATATTCTGAAATGTCATTTATCTAATTCAGACCATTTTGTTTTCTTGTCGAAATATTGACAGGCGCAGATGATCCGATTTATTAAGCTACATTCGAATCCATGACAACGTAAACAAGATTCTCATAATTTTCGGTAGCAGTTTTCTCGTAACTGGTACATTTATTGAAGAAACTTTTCAAACAAAAGTTGTGCGAAATATTAATATCTTTCATTATGAACATAACTATTTTTGCCGTAAGTGCAGCCGTTCTAGTGATATTGGAGATAGAACAAAAAATGCATAGAGTAAACATGCACTGCCGGTTAGAATATTCTTTTCAAAAATAGGAGGTGCACAACTAGACCATATACAAGTCTTAAGTTTGAAGTCTCATAATTTTACGTTGGACAGTTTCGGCTCTAGAGCGTTCACATACACACACACGCACACACACACACACACACACACACACACACACACAGACGTCACTCCGAAAATAGTCACATTCGATTCAGGGAAGCTCAAAACGTGTATATCCGTTGAAATCTCGAGTTCGATTTTTTTGGTGATCCCTATACTTACTTATTACTTCGTAAAAGAAAGTAAAAAATTATAGACATAAAATATCTTAATAATTTTTTTTCGGGCTTTGGGTTAACAATATGAAAAATGGGTTGTGGCCAACGCGGAACTTTCTTTTACGTAGTTTTCATCAATATTTATTGATTATAAAAATATAATATTAGGAAATATTAATCCAACAAAAACAATATGAAAACCAAGCTTACCTTATATAAATGAATGCGTTGAAAATTATACCAATATCAATTTGTAATGGTTTTGAAGTACTAACTATCAAAACTAAGCAATTCTCTACAGAAATATTCTGAAATGTCATTTATCTAATTCAGACCATTTTGTTTTCTTGTCGAATTATTGACAGGCGCAGATGATCCGATTAATTAAGCTACATTCGAATCCATGACAACGTAAACAAGATTCTCATCATTTTCGGTAGCGGTTTTCTCGTAACTGGTACATTTATTGAAGAAATTTTTCAAACAAAAGTTGTGCGAAATATTAATATCTTTCATTATGAACATAACTATTTTTGCCGTAAGTGCAGCCGTTCTAGTGATATTGGAGATAGAACAAAAAATGCATAGAGTAAACATGCGCTGCCGGTTTGAATATTCTTTTCAAAAATAGGAGGTGCACAACTAGACCATATACAAGTCTTAAGTTTGAAATCTCATAATTTTTCGTTGGACAGTTTCGGCTCTAGAGCGTTCACATACACACACACACTCACACACACACACACACACAGACGTCACTCCGAAAATAGTCACATTCGATTCAGAGAAGCTCAAAACGTGTATATCCGTTGAAATCTCGAGTTCGATTTTTTTGGTGATCCCTATACTTACTTATTACTCTGTAAAAGAAAGTAAAAATCATATAGACATAAAATATCTTAGAATTTTTAGTATAATTTTTGAGTGTTTTAATTTTTTGATCCGAGAATGCTACAGACACACGACCGAATGCTTTAGCTTCTTCGGTACTTCGTACGGCGAGCTAAAAACTGGAGTGGCCTTCACTCAACTCATTTATATACTAGCACTATTATTATATTGCGTTATTTTGTTTAAAATTTATCCTATCCTGTTATGAAACAATATCAATCGCGTGGCTATTTTCAAAACCAATTATTCGGTAAATGGTATATATTACGAGAAACATACTGAGTTGAAAATAGTAACATTTATTCGGATATCATTTTAATCATTTGTTATTTTTAAAAGAAGTTTTATTGAAATTTTATAAAAAACATTAAAAATATATACACATGTATTCAGATTTCGTAACATGTAAAAATAGCTCTTACACAAAAACAATTTTTCTGCAGAAAGAGTTATATGCGTTACTAACATAAATGCTGTTACTGTAATAAGCACAACAAAAGTACGTGTTACACGTTACTAGATAGACTGAGCCAATTTAACAACGTAAATAACGTTGAAATCGGTTTGTAATTTGTGCTTTTCTTGGGTCCCTATTCTTAAACAAGAACAAGCCGACAAAAACACAAAAGTAAAACAAAACAAAACAAAAATGAAGCGAAAAAAACAACAGTTTAATTTCGTTGTATGACAACCATGCGTCAAAATAGCCATCAAGTTTTTGAGTTTGTATGTGTGTGTGTGTGTGGACTGGGTGCCTATCCGTGACGAGTCATTTATCCGTGTTTCATCGGTTTCAAACTACTAATCTTTCAACAAACATCGTTCACCGTCACCTTCTCCCCTGTTCACCTATACATAATTATGCAGTATGACAGGTTTCTGATTGACTAAGAAGAAAATTTTCTATTTTTATTTAATATTTTGCTCACTTTTGCTCTTCTTGTTCTGTGTTCATTTAACACTATGTATATTTATCAACAATTTTGTATTATACGAATTAATCACAGGGCGAAGCTAATTTCTTTATCGATTTATTCTTCGTTACACGACTTGGAGAAGGAGAAATCTGTAACGAAGTATTCCGAACTCTGATTTCGGTTTGAGATTTACTGAATTGTTATAGACTATGGATGTTTTTGAGCAAACTCTGTTTAGGATGAAATTATGAAAATTTATATGTAGCCGGGAAGAAAACCTCAAAAATAATATTAACAATAGGGCAATCGTTTATCATTAGATTATTTATGTTGAATATATTCAAATCATTTGTAGTCTTTCTAGAATTTCACTGTACTTTATAATTACAAATAAATATTGTTTTCACATGTTTTAAGTGAATTTAAAATAATACGACACAAAATCTCTGTTGTTCACGCACTCATTATCTGTCAATGCATGCTCAAGGGTGTCATCTAGTTTTACTACAATTAGAGGAATCCCCGAAATATTAAGAAACAAAATATTTCAAGAGTATTGGTTCAAAGACAATAAACACAGTAACAAGAAATTATCAAGACAAGAAACTTTCTTGTTTACTGCCTTACAAATCAAGAATAGTGAGTCAAGACAAGAAAACTTGTCTTGTTGAAACACTCATTTGCACTGACAAAGAGGAATAATTGAATCAAGTAAATGTAGAATGTAGATTATAATTAAACTAAATATATACAATAAATTAAAAATCAATTCAATCAATATTACATTTACTATGCTCAAAACTTAAATGTTAGATATAAATTTGGTTTACACTCAATTAATTAATTTAGTTTCACGATATGAATTCTCCATTCAATTTATTCAATTAATACTTTTTACTTTCTTATACGCAGTAATAAATCTTGTATTCATTAAAAATTTCGAACTCGCTATTTTAACGGATATACACGTTTTGACCATCCCTGAATCGTGTATCACTATATTTTCGGAATGATGTCTGCGTGTATGTCTGTCTCTCTCTCTCCTGTGTGTGTGTGTGTGTGTGTGTGCATGCGTGTGTCTAGGAACAAATCTGTCGAACGTAACATTTTGAAACTTCAAACTTAAGACTTGTATATCCAAACCAGAAGTGCATGTTTACTCTATGCATTTCTTATTCTTTCTCCAATATCACTAGAATAGCTGCACCGATATGTAATGAAATATATTAATATTTAGCACAACTCTTGCTTAAAACGTTTCTTGAAAAAATGTATCATCAATTATGGGAAACCCGCTACAGAAAATATAAAATTTCATATTTATGTTGCCATTAATGTGCATGTATGAGAATTATATGTAATAAATAGTATGAAGCATGCCTGACAACATTTTGACAGGGAAACAAAATAGACTCGAATCATTTACCACAAATAGATCGACTGAGGGGATGGTTCGAGCATATTGTTTATTGAAAATAATTATTCAAATACATATTTGAAAACAGTACATATTGAATATTTTATTTTAATTTATTGATAAAGTGAATAGAAGCAATCTATATTTTATATTGAAGAAACAGTATTTGATAACGTAATAAAATAATAAGCTAAATAGTACAATTTCAGAGAATTACTGTGTTCGTTCGGGATATATATTTCTAGAGAAAACTATGAATGCAGGCCATTTCACATATTTGATTATTGTGTAGATTAGTTTTGATAGACATATTGGTACAAGTATTTACTCGTGGTACGTTGACGCTTTTTTGAGCAGAATATATATTACTCTATCTTTTGTATTCAGAGCATTTTAGTGTAAACGAAAAACAAAACACACGTAATTTCATATTCAGACAGTTTATAGGATTTTATTAAATTAGTAACACAATATCATATCTAATGCCATAGGGCCTAAACAACACAACACACATTGCGAGAACTGCGTTGCGTTACGTCGTTTTTTGTTTTGTTTGTGAACGTGTGCGTCTATAACGAAACACACGTGCCAGTTAAAAGCGCCTTTCAACTCGCCATCAAAATACACCGGGGCGTCATTCAATATGCGGTGTTATAATTAAAAAGATCTGTTACAAGAGAATGGACACTATGTTATTACATGATGGGGTACCAACAAAAAGAAAAAAGCATTTGGTGAAGAAGAAAAAATACGAGTATATGATTCTTTTTTCATCTTTTGTGTTTATTCATTGTTTACGACAAAAGTAATTTTTGTTAAAATAATTGGATTGGTTTCGAGGGCTTATGGATAAAAAATAATTGAATAGATATGTCCGGAGACTGGGTTGTGTGATAGGCACACTTTTAGTAAATTAAATTGGGAACTGTTCTCAAATATACCAAATAAACACTGGTATTTGAAAAAATAATTGACTGTCTCAATTATATTTTTCAAGAGCTTTCGTAAAAATAGATTTTTTATGAATTCGTTAATAACATTTAGGGAACCAAAGTTATGCCAAATAATATTATCTAAATTTAACGTACAACAATTCTAAATTAATTTAATTAATCTTCAACTATTTGAAGCAGGAGGAAGTGCAAACATTCCCACGAAAATAACCGAAATAAGTGTTTATTTTCAAAACATAGATCAGTTTGAAGTTGCACTCGACTTTTAGGCACAAAAATTCAATAACTGGTGCACGTGCCTGTGCGACGTCCTTTGAAGTGTCATCGCCCAATACATCCGTGTGGTAACAAATCCACCCTCACCCACAATATCTTTACTCACTTGCATATACACGCTCTTTGCATCATGTGTTTACACAAACTATATGTCAAAACCCACGCATTATCAATCTATCTCTTTTTGTGCTGTAATCAAATCGTATATTCCGATCTCCGTCCCTCTGCTATGTAACGGTGAATTTTCATCAACGATACAAGGGGTCGGTTGCAGACGATGCTTCAGGCGTTTTTGGGGCACAAATCAGGGGTGGTTTCAGGTGAACGAATATGTAATTAAAATTATGGGTTTAAAGATAATCATTAAATACTTCGTTATAGAATTGTCACGGGTCGAAGTTGTTTGCTTTGAACTGTGATGGAATTAAAATATAACAAAATTTGGCTCGAAAATAACTAACAAATATTTTACACTAATATGTTTTATAAATTGCATTAATTTACTTTTAAACTTCAAAATTAAATATGTATTTGGTTTTGATATACGTCTACTTATGACGTCAAAAGTATAGTGATATAGGAGGAAAAAAAAATAGTGTAAACATACACTTCCGGTTTAAATATTCTTTTCAAAAGTAGGAGATGTACATTTAGACCATATACAAGTTTGAAGTTTCACAATTTTAGATTCGACAGTTTTGGCTTTAGTCAAGAGCGTTCACAGACACACGCGCACACACACACAGACAGACAGACTCAAGAAAATAGTCACGTTCGATTCAGGGAAGGCCAAAACGTGTATATCCGTTGAAATCTCGAGTTCGAAATTTTTCATAGTCACAAGACTTACTTATTACTTCGTAAAAGAAAGTAAAAACATTATAATTATTATCGAGATATTCATTAAATGTTGTTTTGAAAATTAAAAGAATTATATTCACATAATATTTATGCATGCGTATGTATTATGTTTTGATTTTGTGTAAGAAAGGCACTGATATCTTAAAAGTGCAGATCGAGAAGCAGCTTCAACTCAGGAGGTATGTATTTATGATTCCCAGATTCAAAGCCGAAAGTCCAAAACACTAAGGTCATCGAATTCGTATAATGGGCACTATACATGTTCTCGGATATTCAAGTGAAACACGGATAAAATACTTTCACACGTAATTTTGTTGTTTGAAAAGTGCTCAGGGCAAATCCCCATCGGCACTCGGGGCAGTTTCAAAAAGCGGGGCGGTTCGTAGCGATGCCTTGGGTGGTAGGGGCCGGGGAAGGGGTTTACTCGAGCGCTCGTGCTCCGAAAAACAAAGGCTGGCGCGCGTTAACCTTTTGTTTGTTTCGTGAGCGACCGGGCCAAAGAACGAAGAAAATACAACACCGTAGCGTACAGTAAAAGACGACCCAAAGAGTGCACTTTATTAAACTGATTATACCGCCTTGCTGGCACGAGTTTTAAATTCGTCTGTCTGTCTGTCTGTATGTGTGCGTGCGTCAAAGAATGATAATGCGATGTGAAAAAGTGAATATACGATTAGGTAATTTGTGGGAGAAAAATAATTGGGGGAATTCTTTAAATGTAGGATTACAACCAAAAGCAGTGATGGTTTACCTATACCTAGTGTGGGTCAACTTTTGATGCTGGGACTGGGACCTCTTTTGTGAGAATTTACCTGCTTTAAATAACTGTTTTTAGGTTGTTTTTCGAAAAAATGTTCCACGAATTGCTCATCGCAATCAATTCTCCCACACTATTCAAACACATCATCATTTTCGTTTTTAAAATCGTATTATTAAATGATTATTATAAATAACATTTTTTAGATGTGAACACATTTTTGGCTAGAATCAGTTAAACATATATTTCTAGTTTGAGAAAAAATTAACCATATACGTGTTATGGTTTTAAAAAAAAGCTGGAGTAACCTTCACTCGATTTTCTTGTACTGCATAAAATATTACTTTATTTTATTTTAATTCGATTCTACAATTTCTATGAAACAATGCCATTATGTATTGTAATTGTAACTTGGGAAACGTAAATGTAATATATCTATTTAAAACGCAATTTTTCAGTAAAGGTTTCATTTTTCGCAAAAACTTTAACAAGAGTTTGTTAGAACTTTTAATACCTTTAACATTCATCAGAATCATATTTTCTCTAACGCATGCAGTTGTCAAGATTTTGAAGAATTAGCAAGAGTAAAAAAAAAAAACTTTCAGCCCCTATACAGGTCTTAAATTTCAAGTTCTATAATTTATCATCTACAATTTTTGCTATACAGCAATCAAAGACAGATAGACATATACCCGGACATTTTGAACAACAATTCATGAAGGGTGAAAACGTGTATTTGCGGTAATATCGAGAGTAAAAACCAGGTATAACTTAAAATAATATATACTTTTGTAATACAATTAAAAGAAAAGAAAAAAAAATCTGTATTTAAAATAATACTACGTTTTGTTTTAAATTCACCCTACAATTGCTATAAAACATTATGAATTGTAACTAAGGTAAAGTTAAAGCAATTTTTCGGTAAATGGTACGTTTTTAGTAAAAACTATTTACAAATGTTGCTAGAAATTTTATTATCTTCAACTTTTATATTAATCATTTTTTCTCTAACTCACGCTGTTTCCCAGATGGTGAAAAAGTAACAAGAGTAAACTGTTACTTTCGGTTAAGATATTATTTTCAAAAATAGAAGCACACCCGAACTATAAACAAGTCTCATAGTTTTACCTACAGTTTTGGCTTTAGAGTGTTCACACAGACACAGACGGCATTCCGAAAATAGTCATATTAGATTCAAGGAAGATCAAAATGTATATTTTTGTTAAAGTCTTGAGTTCGAAAATGTTTATAATTGCAATACTTCTTTTTAGAATTCGTCCAAGAATGTAAAAATCACTGCCACATACGTAATGAGCAATTATTTTGCATGTACAACAAATTTGGTAAAAATCCACCAGGTACCTTCATATGTGAAGAGCAGAGGCGGGTAAATTATTTTCAAATTGTAATTAATTATTATTAGCAATCACAGAAATAATTTGAACGTTGCAATTACAAATTATAAGGTTCTTTGATTCTATAGAAAAATAGTAATTACTTCAATTACAAATTATACTTTTCTGAAACAATATAGAATAGAATGGGGAACTAAAACACGAAATATATAATAAATATCATGAATAATATAACCTAGAGATTGTTTGTATTAAATAAATTTTCAGACATATTCTATTATACGATATGACAATATAATTGCAAAAGTAATTGTAATTGATTCTCCAATAAGAGTAATTACACAAAATTTAACAATTGTATTTAACTTAAATTACAGGAAAATATTCCTTTTGCAACTGTAATAAAATAAAATTACAAATTACTGTAATATTTGAAAATGTACTGTTAATTAATTACTGCCCACCTCTGCATCAGGAAACTATGGAACAAATGTTTGTTCAAATATGTTTTGATTCTGAGAATAATATACAAACACAAGACCGAATACATATTGTATAGCAAACTAAAAATATGAATTATTGATGAGTTTGATTATTATATAAATGCAACAAATGTGTATAGGATCGAGTATTGAGTCGCAAAACAAATATCGACAGATTGGGTTAATAAAAGATTAAAATTAATCCAGATATATTCTCGTTCATTTTGAACAAGTATGAAAAGTAAATACATACACACATACATAGACAGGAAAAAGGGGGAGTACCGGTGGAGTATTATAGTAGTGGCGTTGTTGACGGTGGCCATGTCGAGTACTCACGTTCGCTCTGTGCAGTGTGCTGTTTGTCCGGCTAACGAGGCGCGCTCAACAACACAATGAGCCACGCGTCCGTCGAGTGCCTTGATGTTCTTCAGTTACTTATGATGATGGAAAACGTACTTCTCCACTTCTACAGTAAACAACCTGACCTCCCCATTAAAAAAGAACACACACACCTAAAGCTCGATTTTGTTTTATATAATACATATTGTTGTATAATATCCCGAAGTAGTACGAATATGTATACGTATAGCGTATGCATATTTATTTTCAAGAGTATAATGGCTGTTATTGTAAATACTCGTTTGGTCTTTTCTCTATTGTCCGCTGATGGGATTCGTATTATTTTAGAATATTGTCAAATGGATGCAAATTTTAGATTGAATTTCACTATTTTGATGGCTTTAGAAGGGTGCTATTAGCTTATATTATAAATAGTAGTGAAACAAGATTTCCGGAATTTTTAAAATTATTTTCCTCTTCAATGAAAGTTTCCAGAAATTTTCCGAAAATTTAAGAAGTAATAATAATAAACATTCTAAATATTTCGAACTTTTTCTCGCATTTTTTACAATTTACGAAGTGCGATTCCATTCTTGTAGCATTTCTTGAATATTGGTATTTACCCGTATCAGTCTGTTTCCTTTACAAAGTAATAAGTAAGTATAGGGATCACCAAAAAAATCGATCTCAAGATTTTAATGGAAATATCCATTTTAAGGGTCTCTGAATCCATATTGACTATTTTCTCGCTGATGTCGGTGTGTCTGTGTGTGTGTTTGAGTGTTTGTGTGTGAACGCCCTACAGCCTATACCGTTCAACGTAAAAATATAATATTTTGGATTTAAGATTTGTGCACCCCAGAGTAGAAAACGTCCTATTTTGAAAAGGATATTGCAACCGGAAGTGCTGGTTTACTTTTGTCATTTTTTAACTATCTTGGCAACGGCGGCATTTACAGAATGATATATTGATATAAAAACTCATATATATATATATATATATATATATAATCTAATTCTAATTTTAAACAACTTTTATTTCAATAGTATTCTCCTAAAGAGAATAAAAAAGTCTCTAAAAAAAATTAATTATTTAATTAATTATTTTTATTTAATCAGTTTTTTGTTTCTCTAAATGTCAAAAAAGTAATAATTAAATTTTGTGATGCTAAATTTGAATTATGGAACGAAATCACATTCCGCATAACAATGCCCGAGAAATATCGTTAAATCTCGAAATATATATGTTTATGGAATAGTTTTTATTCAATAAGATTTATTTTAGAATGGCTAAAAATTAATTATAAAAAAAAAGCAGAATACTTTCATGGCAAAGAAAAGATAAGTGCGAGAATACAAAATAAAAGAGATGAACAGGGACAGTAAGAAAATTAGATGTTTAAATCACGAATATAAGGAGAATGCAAGAGATTAACCGAGAAAACTAGAAAACCTACAAGAAAGTTCTGTGTTGGCCACAACCGATTTTTTAATGTAACAACAAATTATAGAATGTGGTCTCAAATATTTACAAATTGTTTTTAAAACAAAACTATATCCTATAAATTCAATTTCGTAAGTTCTATAAATCATATATTGTTTTATTATCAAAATAAATATAATACCTAAAACTGCATTCAAATTACTAAATATTGTTATAATTGACAGTATTTAATGTTATCAGTGATTATCAAAAAAAAGAAAACATTTTTAATTAATAACTGCAATTAAAATTGACTATAAAATTGAATAAATAAAATTACAATATTCATGAAACTTGTACAAAGTATATCCTATAAATATATGTGTAATGATGGCAATTAATTATAAAGGTTAGTTTCCGTTTACACGGTATTTGATTACGTGTGTGTAGCTGGTGTGAACACTGCGGTAATAAGTAACCTTTGGTGTAGTTGATGGTTTACACACCGAAATACATAAGAGGCGGCAGGCGGGTGTCTGGGAATCTGGTAAGGGGTTAAACGCTTGGCAGAGCATGAAGTCACACGTGACACGCTACGTCAAGCATAAGATCGCGCCTCACGAGCTTTAACGCCCTCTAAATATATCCACAATGCACCGCCACTGTACATGTCAATACCGCACTGCTCACCCAACAATAATAAATATATCACTGCACTGAATTTTTTCTATGATTGAATATTGGTGATTATTAGGAATACTACCTGTATAATTTAAGAGCCAAAACTCTATCGAACGTAAAATTGTGAAACTTCAAACTTAAGACTTGTATATGCACTTCCTATTTTTGTAAAGAATATTTTAACCGGAAGTCAATGTTTACTCTATAAATTTTATAACGTTCTACGTTCTACGAATACGCTATATAGTTAAATTCACTTAAAAAAAAAAGGTTTTGTAAAATGTTTAGTGTTTCAATAATATACGCATACATATCGCTGGCATTTGATGATTGATTATCGAAGAGAGATTTAATGGAATTTTTGAGTGATGCCGAGTAATTGTTTTGATTTCATTTGCAAACCGTGCAATTTTGGACTAAATATATACATAACTACACATAGAATGTTTGTTTGTTGGCAAACTTTCTCAATTGGTATTTAATAACAGTGAAATGCCGGGCAAATGAACAAAACGCAACGAACCGTAGAAATTAACTATAATTAAATTACGCAGTTGGTTGCACTGTTTCTAACTATACAAACTTTACTAGATTTATGCTTTCCTAATGTCTCCCCACATCAAGATAACAGCCAAACTAAACAATTTTACAATTACAATAAAAACATTCTACATACCAAACAATAATCACCAACATTTCTTAGTATCAATTTACAATGACTATCCAAACAAATAAAGACACTTGGAAAATACATAGTTAGCCGTTGCTCCACATTTTATTCTTAGTTTTATCGTTACCTATAATTTTATATTTATGTGTTTATGTGGCAATAATTTAAATTATTTCTATTTGAAACCGATTTAAAATCTATGAGAATTCACTAACCGAAGAATTGCCGAAGAAGTATAATCATAAATAGAAGAATCATAGAGGCTAATACATATTTGATATCACTCGTTGGAGATAATAGGCGTGTTTCTTCGAACTCTGATTCGCAATCTAACTAATCAAAGTAATCATGATTATGAGAATCATATATTCTTCGGTTGTTATTAGTTATCTCTTCCATTTTGTGATCAGAATCAGACAGTCCCCTTCCCCTTGCGAATCATACTATGTCTATGATTACTTGGATTGAATCACAAAACTGGCGAAGAAACACGCCTAATGTAATATGCAAACAAGCATTGGTGCAGGCACCAAGGCAGATTGTATAACCTTGATTTTCTGGTAAAGAGCATATGTTCTTAGTTTTTGCCATATAGTAGAATTCTGAGTCGATCTAGAAATCTATAGAGAATTCTATAAATTATTGACAACGTTATAACAGTTTTATTAATTTTAGAAATCATTTTATCATTGACTTTACTTAATAAACTGAACAACAATGTATGATTTATCTACAAAATTTTCAGCAAAATATAATCATTTTGAAATAAATATTTATAGAATATCCTTATAGATTTACAGATTAGCTCAGATGTCCACCATTAGTCATAGGTATTACGATTCACTTTCTACAGAAAGTGCGATGAACAATTGATATATATTTCCTAATTTAGAATTTTTATTTTCTAAATATGTAACTATTTTATATCTAATATAAAGAAAGATAGTTTGAAACAAATAGAAAATCTAACATTTTGTACTTAAAATATTATTTACAAAGTGTTTTGACAACCCACTGACGTAGAAACTATAATATTTATTAAATAGTTTGAAATCCATCGGTTTGAGAAACAGTCAAAAAGGTGAAACTCGACCCCTATACCAATTTCAACAAACCGAATTTTCTTACGAGTACAAAAGCCCTAACCCACTAACTTAATCCGTTTTACTCGTATCCTAACCTCATATTCTTATATAAAGGTAAGGGATATCGAATGTCCGGCATTTCGCGACGAGGGGTGCGAAGAATATAATAATACAGATGATTTTCACACTAACCTGCCAAGCATTGGCGTCCAGGGTGGCGAGGAATGACATTACACTACCCTCAATCGGAACGGTGACGTCACAGCGTCAATCCAATGCGAATGGGAAACAGTTTGGTGGCCACTGGACTCCTTTACTTCCCTAGAACAACAAAGAAAAAATATTGAATTTTATGACATTATTATTTCTATTTTAAATGAACAACCCACGCGTCACACGCCTCCAAATGTTCATTGCTTCTATTTATACAAATCATTTAATTGTATTAGATTTATTAGACACAAAATTACACACACACACACACACATAGGCAGGTGTCATCGAGACAATTGTCGGAAACGTGTATATCCGCTAAAATTTCAGCTTCTAAAACCTTCATGATTACAATACTTTCTTAGTCCTCCGTCCAAAACAGAAATAAAGTGATGTATTGTAATTCAACAGTAAATTATATTTGTCAGTGGTTTCAAATGTATTCGTTCACTGATAATCATTTACATGTTCACTTACTGGTGCTCTCACCTTATAAGCGATTACCCAGATTGTCACAATTAATACAATTAAAAAAAGAATGTCAATTCAATGTTATATAAACTTGATAGTGATTTCGCATTTGTTCGTTCACTGATTCATGTTCACTTACTGGGTTCTCAACCTCACAAACTATTACCAACATTCTTATAATTATTACTAAATATACAAGAATGTGCATTATATGTCCTTGGTAATGATTACTTCGATAACTGATACATGTTCACATACTGGTGTTCTATCCTATAGAAAATTATTACTAAAATAGTGATTATTATTATTAACAATTTAATAAAAAATGTTAATTCTAAATTAAATATTAACATCATTAAAAAATTAATTAACAACCAATTAGCGTAGAGTCGTTATAATAAAACAAGGTAGTTGCTAGTTGTTACCGTAACGACAATCGTTAACGTAAAACAAATTACTTGCACTCACATACACACGCATGCACATGCTTCGACTAGTTCATTATACCAATAATGTTTTGTGTTTTCTTTTTTTGTATAATCATTTATATGTTAGATGATATTAAAATATTTGTTGTGTAGTAATGATCATTAGGGTTGTCGGTGGACACTCTAACGGCGAAATATCAAACTATACATCGTAGGGGTGTCAATTATATTCAACTTATGTGTGTTTCGAATCGAAATTAAGTGATATTTTTAAATGTGTGAGAATGGGATGTTAAAGCGTGAGAATTGTTTAATACTACAATACTTATATCACCTGATGCTTCATATTATGTGTAATATATTTTAAAACAGATTTTCTTTGGCACAGTTATTAAAAATAATTTATTAAAATTTCTGGAGTGGCCTGCACTCGTATTTTTTTTTTACATAATGTTCCCTAGATATATATATATATATATATATATATATACATATATATATATATATATATATATATATATATATATATATATATATATATATATATATATATCCCAAACAAACTGTCAAACTAACCAATACTCTACATGAATACTCTGAAATGTCATTTATTATTTATTATAACAAGCGAATCCATGGCAACGTAAACAAGAGATGATTTTTCGTAGCAGTTTTCTCGTAAATGGTACATTTTTTGAAGAAACCTTTCAAACAAAAGTTGTGCAAAATATTAATATATTTCATTATGAATATTACTATTTTTGCCACAAGTGCAGCCGTTCTAGTGATATTAGAGATAGAACAAATAATGCATAGAGTATAACATTGAACATTCTTTTCAGAAATAAGAGGTGCACATCTAGACTATATACAAGTTTTAAGTTTGACGTTTCATAATTTTACGTCCGACAGTTTTGTCTCTAGAGCGTCATTCCGAAAATAGTCACATTCAGGGAAGATCAAAACGTGTATATCCGTTGAAGCCTCGAGTACGAAATTTTTCATGATTTCAAGACTTACTTATTACTTCGTAAAAGAAAGTAAACATATTAAAAATTATAATTTTGAATTTTAAAAATTTCACTAATTTTCTTGTTGAATATATCAAAAAAATCTAAATAAAATTAGTCTTAAGTTTAAAGTTCATTTTGCCTTCAACGGTATTTACGTTAAAATTTCGAGTTCAAAAATCTTCATGATTGCAATACTTCCTTTTAGACTTCGTCTAAGATAGTAAAAATACATTCCAAATTTTACTAAATTAGCAATAAGTCATGTGAATAGAGTTGTATATATAATTAATTAGGTTGTAAATAAAATTTAATGTAATTTAATTGTGAACCAGTGCAGGATGTGAGTGTTTAAAGAACTAATTAAAGTGGTTTTCATTTTCTTTGGATGGTCGTATTATATATATAGGTATATATATCGTTTTAAGTCATTTTGTCCTGTTTTCAGAACGAGTGTTAAATTATAGTTCTCTTGTCTCCGGCTATTACTAGCTTGTGGTTTCGAGGTTTTTCTCATAAAAATGACCGCGTTTGTTTTGTTTTTATAACCAGTCTTTTCAACACGCATGCGCGTATTTTTCACAAAAACATTTCAAATTAAAAGTTATGTAAATAATACAATTTTTTACAATGGCAATACTTTTGTTGCCGCTATTGGAGTTTTTAATTAACAAAACGCACACTAGTGGCGTAACACAAAACCATTGAAAAGGTACATTTACATTTCGATCAGCTAATTATTCATGTTGACTGATTTCAATAGTGAATAGTGGTACGAATTAAGAAACATAGCAATTTCTACCCATGCCAGTTTGCATTTAAAAATAGGCGTTCTACACATACAAACTAACATATTAACACACACACATACAAACAAATACATCTGGGTGTTTATATATATATATATAATATAAACTATACGTTTGGCATTTCGTTTTTAAGAAATAGTATGATATTCGTTATAGCGAATGTTCGCAAATAAAACGCTCGTAGACCGTAGTTATTTTTATTTTATCGAACTCATTAATTTTCCCATGAATATCTGTTGAAAAAAGTTGCTAATGAAAAAATTACTAAGTAGCTACTTTGCGGTAGGACTATTAGTGTTCCAATCTTAAGTTACAAAGCCATTTTCGTTGTTAATTAATTTTGTATCAGGTGTGTCGAAAAAAAAAGAGCCAATTTCGTAGAAAATAATAATTTTACACAAAGTTAATTTCTTCATTTTCAATTTAACTACAATTTAAATGTTACCTCGATAATTAATTGTTAATTTACGTGTTACAATTATTTAATTGCTCAAGGTAATTGTGACATAATGTATGTAGATATTGTATGTATGCAGGTACATATTTTAACTTTCTATACAATAGGTTATAATATATATATATATAGTGTGTTACCTACATACTTATTCTCGTATCTACTGTTTAAGCATATTGAAATATGAAGCATTTGAATAATAAATGTCAATCATTTCTTATACCGGTTGTTAAACTTCCTGCTACCTAAGTTTAACGTCTTCACTGCCAATAACAATTTTTACGTATTCGAATACAAATCATTTTGTTATGAACAATAGCAATAGTAGCAATGAAAAATGGCTATTTTTTTGTAACCGATGACTAGATTTAAATTAATATAGCCACTTTGCCACTGAAATAAATAGATATTTGAGAAAATATATCGCATTTTAAATCTAATCGCCTCTACAGGTCCGGCGTTATAGGGACCCAAAATTTGGAGCCCTCCTAAATACTGCCCTAGGTCAACTTTTAATTTTTTTAGAATTATTTACTAAAATTGTGAGCCCAGGGGCTATACAAAAATAATGAAAATAAATATATATATATATATATTTTTTTATTAAATACCAAAAATTCTTCAAAAAATTATAAATCATTTTATATTTATAATGTGTTTACAGATTGTGAACCTGAAGGTCAAGAACAAATTGTTAACAATAATAATAATATAGAAATTTCAAATGTTGTTGATTGATTGTTGGATGATTGCAACTATAAATTTTGTACTCTACCATTTGATATCGTTTTTAGTATTGCGATTGGGTTCGCCGGTATGGTGAGCTAGAAGCACTAGTGCTTGCACCAATGCTTATTTAAAAAAGTTTTCTCTCGTTCGTCTCGCTTGAGTCCGAGACAAAAGTCAATTATGCCAATTCATTTAAAATGATTAAATATATTTGAAATACTATTTAGGTTGAGAACACTATAGTAGCCAGTGTTAGATACCATATATTCACTTTCTGAATATATTGCTGTAAGGTTGTATAGTAGATGTAATCAACAGCACATGGGCTGCTAGAATTGATTGCACAAAGAAACAATATCATCTTAACTTATAACAGGTTAAGTGTGTTGCGCCGATTTTCATAATGAAAATTAAGTTGGAGAACTGTATAGCACTTTGAGATATTGATACACTGTTATTGTGATAGCATGAATAGTATAACACTGTTATCAATTGGCTTAGATATTTTCCTAATTAATTACTGTACATACATTCCACAAACTGTTTGTGGTTTTTATGTTTGTGACTATCATGATCTCAATAAATTAACCAACTTGTCTTGAAATCTGTATTTGAATTTGGACATTTCAGATTGCCCTTGAAATAAAGATGTGAATTATTTTGCTTATTCAAAGATGTCAAAAGGTATAAATGTTGATATAAAGCGCCTAAAAACAATGGTAGCATTCAATGCAACAAAATTAACGCTTTAAATATAAATTTTGTTCCTATGAACGCTTGCATTATTTGTTATAAAACAAACTTGATAATATCTTGTAATTTATAATTCCAATTACTACTTGGTTTGCAGATGGAATGAACCTTCAGATTATGAATCAAGTAGAAATGTGATAGCAATTCCCAAGAGTAAATACCAATGGTACTAAATGTTCAACCATTTTACTCATTATTTATTAATTTATTTTATTATATCCTAAATATTTTTTTTAAAAGCATTCATATTCTATTTTCTTGTAATCACTATAATTATGAAATTCTTCTAAACTCTTAGAAATAAAATGAGTCAGACTTCGAGATCCGGATCCAGTACACAATGGTGTACTATTTTTATTGCGATATAATAATTATAATTGCTGCGTTGATTTGCGAATAAAGTATTGTAAAAATAATTACAAACCAATTGTTCTATTATTTTTTTCACAAATCTAATATTCAGAAAATAAATAAAATTATACTGTGAAAGAAATTGAATATTGCTTGACTTTTTAGTAACGAATATTTACATATTTATTTCGGGTGCAACCCCGCATTCTAACTAATCATCTGCTATGCATAATTCATTCAGTTTGATTATAGTAGAATAGTCGTTCTATATCTTGCATTGTTTACAATCTTGTAGGGAGCAAGAAAGACGCAGAAGCAAATAACTATTTTGTCTGTCTCTCATTATAATAAATAACAACTTCATTATTCATGTGTACAAGTAACAATTAGACTACAAATAAAGTCTTAGAAAAGATAAAACTGCATAAACAAAATAAGACATATATCATAATACAACGGGAAAAAAGTAATCTTCATTATCCAAAGATCTGTGAAGTTCACTCCTACAAATAATGTTACTTTAATTACTAGACAGTATCACCTTTACACTAACTAAAAAAAAAAAAAAAAAAAAGATAAATAAAAAACGACAGACATCAATCAAATTCCGTACGAAGAAAAAACAAAATTTGAAATTTGTTTAAATTAAACACACACACTCGTTGGTCGAAACCATGTAACAATACATGCAAAGATTATTATAATACGTTGTCTTGATGTGGTAAAATAGAAAGAATAAGGTTGGGGCCTCCCGCCCAGTAATTTGGAACACGCAAAGTTTTCAGAACATTCCTCGAATGTTTCCGAATGTCCAACGACCATTATTATATTATTATTACAACTTAACTGCGCAGAATTTGGAATTCCTTTTATTTTACCTTTATCCACATCACAAAGCCACTCAAACCAATGAGTATTAGAAACTTTAGTTATTTTTAAAGTTGCTAGTATATATGGGAAATAATTAGCGATATCTACATTGTCAATCTGCCAAATTTTATTCTTATGAATCATTTACAGTTTGCTCAGTGTTGTACTTATTTTTATGTTTCAACATTTAACTCTGTGGAAAACTGATAATGCCAATTTACATTCTATGATGGTAAAAATTTATAAAATGGGGCGCTTCAATTTTTATTAATTGTTATATATATTTTAATAAAATCTACTAAAAATTATATATTGTAAGATATTTTATTATCTTTTCTAATTGAATCTAAACGCTATACACAAAATATCTGAAACTTCAAACTTAAAACATGTAAATGGCGCAACTTCTATTCTTGAAAAGAATGTCTAAACCGGAAGTGCATGTTTACTCTATGTATTTTGTGCCCTATCTCCATTATCACGGCTGCAGTAATGGCAAAAATAGTTATGCTCATAATGAAAGATATGAATAATTCGCAAAACTATTGTTTGAAAGTTTCTCCAAAAAATGTACCAGTTACGGAATATCTTAAATTTCTTATTTATGTTGCCAGAAATGGTATTTGGATGGTAAATCGTATGAACTATGCCTGACAGCATTATGACAGGGAAACGAAATCGACACAAATAATTTCATATTTGCCATTTGATATCGGTGATCAAAAATAGATCGATTGAGAACGTGTTTCGAGTGTATTAGTTATTGAAAATAAATATTGAAAAACTGTACATTTTAAATATTATATTGGAATATATTGATAAGGTGAATATTAAAGAGACAATCTATATTTTATATTAAAGAAACAGTATTTGTTAAAGTAATAAAAATTAAGCTAATGTGTGAGTTTAATGGGAAGTAATGGTTTGACAATTTGTTTTGGTATATCTAATGAAAACTACGTATAAGGATAAACTGACGATGTGAAATAATAAAGCTAAACCATGGTCAGCTATATCACTAGGATTAAATAGAATTTTTGAAAACTAGGTTTAATTTATGTAGAACTATAAATTGATTTATGTAGACCAAAATCAGTTTAACTAATCCTAGTTTAAAGATATTACTACGGCTGTTAAAGTATTGCAAAAATAAAATTTGTAATTTAACTGAATTATAATAAAAAGTTCGCCAAAATTACATGATTTGCTTGATGTAATTTTTCCTATAAATGATAATGTAGAATTACGTAAATAAGTAACAATAATTTATTGCAATTGTAAATTAAGTCATTCCAAGTGTTCAATGCTTTTCTAAAGTCCCAGTATGTATGGTGTATACCGGCCATTATGTTATCTATAAGTATCTAGGTACATCGTCTACACACAGTAAGCTCGAACATATCGAGGCATGGAATCTGTCACAAATGTAATTCGTAATTAATGACTTATAGCGAAGAATGCTTGGCAAGATTGTAAAGATAGTGGCATTGTTAAAGTTATGGTCAGTTAGATATACCTATAGCAAATATGGGTATAGAGAAAATTATAGTAGGTATCTACCTATAATATAAAAGACCACAACGTATAATACAGTTACAGAAATTTATGTTTGGAAATTTTAGATTGTTGCCGTGATTTATTTTTATATTATTATCAAAGCTTTGCGAGTTATATTATTTTGTCCTATACCTCTATACGCCCTTCGGCGAATCATTGCTTTAGAATTTATTGAATTTTTCACGGCTTGACCTGTTTTAGAGGTCAATTTCATCGGTATTCGTAAAATTGTAAATTATACATTGATTTTAGATAAGACTTATTTTTTCATCGTCATGTAGAAAGTAAAGATAAGTACCTACATGAATTCATAGCATATTAAATTTAAAAATATACAGAATATTATTTAATGCCATATTTTAGCCTACGCAGAGAAAAATATTCGTTTAAATAGTTAAATTTCTTTAATAAAATTCATAAAACTGTTGGCTCAAACCGAAAGTTTGTACGTCTGTCGTGTGTGTGAACGCTCTAGACAGAACTTTTAACTTAAGACTTGTATAAGGCCCGGGTTTTCACGTCATATTTTTTAAAACATCATTCTAACCGGAAGAAACAGATTACTTTTGTTAATTTTTCAATATCTCAGAGACGATATGAGTGAAAAAGTGATTCTCATGTTAAAGCAACTTTTGTATAAAAAGTTTTTCGAAAAATTTACCATTTACTAATAATGTTACATTTACTTTTCCTTAGTTACCACACATATAGATTTTATTTCACGGCAATCTAGCATGAATATTAAACAAAATAAAGCAATATTGCATTAAATAGATAGTGGAAATATAAGATAGCCGAGTGCAGACCACTCAACCTATTTACTTTCTTTTACGAAGTCATAAGTTAGTATAGGGATCACCAAAAAGATCGACCACGAGATTTTAACGGAATTATCCATTTTGAGTTTTTAGCTCGCCGTACGTAGTACCGAAGAGGCTAAAGCATTCGGTCGTGTGTCTGTAGCATTCTCGGATCAAAAAATTTCATTAAGAAAAAGTGTTCGTCTCGTCGCCCTGATTCCGAAAATGTATATAACTTATATACTTGGATGTTAGTCGTCGCTCGCTCGCTCGCTCGCTCGGTCGCTCGTAAGACCAAATTTGTGCCCTCTACTCCTCTGAAGGTACCGGAGCGATTCACTCCAAATTTGGTACACATATTATTTGGCATCCCATTTGAATCCGTTCGCAGTTTAAATCCAATCGCCCGTATACTTCCCGAGTTATAGGGCCCCAAAATTTGGACCCCCCCTTAATACTGCCCTTATAAAAATAATTGAAACACTTAAAAATTCTACTAAAAATTCTAAGATATTTTTTATTTACAAGATTTTTTCATTTTGTTAACCCAAAGCCCAAAAAAAATTATTAAATATTATAATTTTGAATTTCAAAATTTGTTTTTTTTTTTTTTTTTTTAATATAATCTTAAATTAAATGTAAGACTTTTTATATCTATAACATTTTTTCAATTAGTTAACCAAAAGGCCAAAATTATTAAAAACTGCTCGCATCGCATATATTACTTATAAGGCGAGCTGGACGCATAGGTGCGTTGTACCTAAGCTTGTTTTGAATTGAATTTAACTATTTTCGGAGTCACATCTGTGTGTGTGTGTGAACGCTCTAGAGCCGAAACTATCGAACGTAAAATTGTGAAACTTTAAACTTAAGACTTGTATATGGTCTAGATGGGCTAGATGTCCTATTTTTGAAAAAAATATTCAAACCGGATTGTATGTTTACATTAAGCATATTTGTTGTATCTCCAAAATCACTTGAACGGCTGCATTTATGACAAAAATAGTAATGTTCATAATGAAAAATATAAATATTTTACACAACTTTTGTTTGAAAAGTTTCTTCAAAAAATGTACCAGTTACGAGAAAACTGCTACGAAAATCATAAATATCTTGTTTACTCTATGCATTTTTGTTCTATCTCCAATATCACTAGAACGGCTGTACTTATGACCAAAATAGTCACGTTCATAATGACAGATATAAATATTTTACACAACTTTTGTTTGAAATATTTCTTCAAAAAATGTACCAGTTACGAGAAAACTGCTACGAAAATCATAAATATCTTGTTTACTCTATGCATTTTTGTTCTATCTCCAATATCACTAGAACGGCTGCACTTATGACAAAAATAGTTATATTCATAATGAAAGATATAAATATTTTGCACAACTTTTGTTTGAAAAGTTTCTTCAAAAAATGTACCAGTTACGAGAAAACTGCTAAAGAAAATATTAAATTGCTTATTTATATTGAAAATGCACTTATTTATCCCATTTAGTTTAGATATATCAAAATTGGAAATGGTAGAGAAACGTGTGATTTATTACGAAAAGTACTAAAATTTTAATATATTTAGGGAAATAAATACTTTATCTGATTATATGATATGTACACGGTTTAAAAATGTATAAAACAACTGTAGCATATACACTGACACTTCAAATTAATAATATATTTTGTTATTTTAGCATTATTTTTTGTTAATTAAATATTAAAGGTCCATTCACAGTGATTAAATAAGATATTACAATTAATAATCCAGTGTGTTTTATGACAAACCTTGCTAGTTTTTACAGCAACAACATTTAGCAATTAGTGCAATTATTTTGTTGCTATGAATGCATTGTTTGTGATACAACAAACTGCATTAATATTTATAATATCTAATCTTAATTAATAATTGGTTCGCAAGAATGGACCGTATTTCCTAAATGCGACAACGAGATTTCCAACGGGGTATATTCCGTTCGTAAAACGTCCGTCGGCAGTTGGAATATAATTGTCGCGTTTTCTTGCAGTATTCTGTGTAAAATGCACAAAAGACACAAACGCCCGGGGAAGCGACAAACTGGCCGACAGCTGTCGTCCGACGCATACATACTTTATATTTTACTAAAAATTAAATTATATGGGCATATTATAAATATACGTCACAATTTAATATTATAACACGAGAACTTCGAATTTTACATAATATTTTATTTTTAAGGACAACACTATTATTATATATTTTCTTTTACTTTCTTATACGAATGTATATACGCAAGTATTATAAACACGAAAATATTCGTTTTTGTATATTTATGAAATGATGTTTGTCGTCGCTCTACAGTAAATATTGTTTAAAGAAAAATTATGTAACTAATTTATGACTTGTATGTTTCTCGGAAGATATGCCCCTTTTTTTTGAAAGCAATATTTAAACCGAAAGTACTACTTAATTCATATTTTCAAAACGGCACGAGAAAAAATATTCGTTTAATATATTGAAATATTCTAGCAACATTTGTTCGCAATGTACAAATTTTCGTAACGAACACTGCGTCACACTCATAAATAATTAGTTACATTGCACTATAAGTGTCGGCATATTATATAAATGCAATCTTTGTAAGAAATACATAGTATAAATATTTGTAATGACGACGCCTATCGTTTGAAGCATTTATATGCGTAGCATTGATTTCCCATACTGCATTACAACCTAAGTAGTACTTTACCTACAAATCAATCAATGTCTTAAATTATCTACGTTCTTCTGTTAAAATTATTTACGGAAATGTATAAAATTTGAGAATAAAAATATTAAAACAAACTTGAACGAAAAATAAATTGTGGAAAACCACTGGTATAATAGTTTTCCATATTCATGGAGAAATCAAAAGAAAATGAGTTTTGTTTTTCGTGTTCTAATAATTGTAACCCCACTTAATGAATATGTACACACAGATTACAAATTCTCTTCACAGATTTATAAATATATTACACAGAAAAGTTAGTATTTTAATTTATATTTGTACCTACATTTACCTTTAGCGGCAACTGTGGGGTTGAAAAGACCCCATTTAAGTATCTAAAATTTAAATTTTCAGCTCATTTTATCAATAAATTAAAAAGTTATACATTTTAAAGTAAAAACCGTATTTTTCACGAATTTAGCTCTTTCTAATTTCTTTTATAAACTTAAATTAATTATTTATTTATTTAAACTACTGGAAATTTTAAATTAACCTTCAAAGAGTATCGCAGAATTTTTTCAAGTCACAATTTTACATACTTTTCTTTTTATAACGATTTTTCACAATGGGGTCTAAACGGACCCCAGAGTGGCCGTTATGTTACGGTAAAAAAGTGTGGCCGCTAAAGATTAAAACAAACTTGAAACTAAAAAAAAACAAATGGTAGAAAACTACAATTATATATTTGCCGCATATATTTCTTTGGGACATAAAATATGAATACAGTTTCCCCTGACAGAACAACTTGTTCGGAATCGCGCTATAAATATTTAGGTTCTTCTAAGAAATTTTGTATCTCGATTTAATAACTTCCAATTGAAACTTTGAGATATAGAAAATTAGAGTTATAAACAGATAAGGCTAAATTTACTTGAAGAAGTTAGAACTGTTTGCAAAATATGATACAGCATATCAGAGAACTTGGAATCAAAATAAAATATAAAAACCTCATTTACATTGCCACGCATGTTTCATTAGAATTAAAAAAATGTGATGTAATCTTCGTTAATTCAAATTATAACCTCACGTAAACATAAAAACAAATAATAAAAGGAACTCACCCTAGCACACTTCACTACAAACGTAACACAATTAATTCAAAATCCAATGAAAGAATCACTTTCGTTGCTAAAACCTCACAAAACGAGTCCAAACCGTAAAATATACAAACACAAAACAAGAATTAGTTGTTGTTTGGTTAAAATACAATTGATATGTATTTGATACTGTTTTGTATATGAGAGTTGTATTATGGGAAGAGAAGCAAACGAAGCGCGCGTTACAGAGAGATCGACCACAACACGCAGTTACTGCGGGCATACTGTCCGCGGGGCCGCGAGGTAGGCCCCGGGCAGCCCCGGACACCGGTGCTCGGGCACCGCCCTAGGGGGGTTGAGCTTCGGGCTCCGGTCGGCCAATCCGGGACCACCTTTGGGCACGCCCCGCGGCACCGGATCGATACCGGAGAACCGGAATACCAGAGGATATATTCGCAAGTATACTACAGGGTAATATATGTGAGACTACTTCTTATACTTATGTGACTTTTTGTATGTATTAGTGTGCTTTTGTGTAGATGTGTTTGTGTATTAGAGGAGTATACAAAGGAGCAAATCCTTCGGGCGACGCCCGCCGTCGTTGATGCTGCTAGCGTCCCCCGACAGTCTGTGCATATGTGTGGGTTTGGGTTTATATGCGTCGACGATCACCACCGAATAAATATGGCGTCGTTTTTCTATTTTGTTCAATGTTTGTGGAAAAAGAGCAGAGTTATATGATTTCGTCGAGAGTTTTTGTTGGGAGAAAAATCAAATTTGATATTAAAACTGCTTTAACAACATTTTTTGAAATTGTAGAATATATATATTTTTTTACTAATATTCAAACACATTAATTATACTATATCCAAATTTTCTTAGACGACACGTTTAAATTAAATTATTGCAATCTTAAAAATTTAAACGGAAATATACGTTTTGAGTTTCCCTGAATTGATTTTGACTACTTTAAAGATGACGCCTGTGTGTGTGTATGTACGTATGTATGTGTGTGAGTATTTGTGTGCGTTCTACTAAAAAAAATTATTGAAAATATAATAATAAAATTTTAAATTTATATTTTTGAACTCGTAATTTAATGCGGTAGTTATGATTAACTGCTGCTAGTTTTTCACTAAAAAATTATTTTCTAACTGATATTTGTAGATTTTGATTTTTTAATATAGTAGTTTTTACTTTCTTTAACGAAGTAATAAGTAAGTATAGGGATCACCAAAAAATTCCAACTCGAGAATTCAACGGATATACACGTTTTGAGCTTCCCTGAATCGAATGTGACTATTTTCAGAGTGACGTCTGTGTGTGTGTCTGTCTGTGGTTGTGTTTGTGTGAACGTTCTAGAGCCGAAACTGTCGGACGTAAAATTATGAAACTTTACTCTATGCATTTTATGTTCTATCTCCAGTATCACTAGAACGGCTGCACTTACGGCAAAAATAGTTATGTTCATAATGAAAGATATTAATATTTTGCGCAACTTTTGTTTGAAAAGTTTCTTCAATAAATGTACCAGCTACGAGCAAATTGCCATGAAAAATCTTAAGTATCTTGTTTACGTTGTGATGGATTCGCCATATAGCTTAATAAATCGGATCATTTGCGCCTGTCAATATTTCGGCAAGAAAACAAAATAGACTCAATTATATAAATAACATTTACATTTACACAATATTTGATAACATAATAAAATAATAAGATAATTGGTACAATTTCAGTGTATTTCTGTGAAATATTGGTATTTTTTGACAGTTATTATATATATATATATATATATATATATATATATATATATATATATATATATATATATATGTATATAATGAAAACTACTTAAAATAAAGTTCTGCGTTGACCACAACCCATTTTCAATTTTTTTAGATCTGCTCTTACCATAACTTTAAATGTAAATAAAATCAATATCTAATACTGCGTCTAAATGTGCTATTGAAATGTTACTAAAATTGTATTATATTTTAATTTGTACAATTTAATGAATAAATATTACCAAAATAATAATTACGAAACGTAGGAAATGTATTCAACTAATGTAAATTAAATGAGCGGCGAATACAGTTCAACAAAAATTAGTTGAATCAAGCAATCCATTTAGTCCGTGTATACAAATCGTTAAAAATAACTGAAGCTCTTGAAAAGAATAAAAGCATTTAAAACGTTTAAACAGAGATCATTAAAATGTAACCGTCATTTTCAATGAAGCATCATTTCAACAGCGAAATGTGACGAAAAGGTGGCGCAAGTGAGACTAATAAATCATGGCGCGGTGCGGGTGTGAGAAAAAACCAACAATCGTATGTCTCAAGAAGTACACTGTAAAAAATACATGTAAAATTACAATCATTATTTTTGTATTTTTCCTTAAAAATTAGCGTAATATTACATATCTGTGTAATTTTACATGTGTTCTTCAATTTTTATGTAATATTACCAACTATGAATATATTTTATGTGAACTTAAATAATTCACTGTAAAATTACATATTTTACAGTAAAATTAAATTTTCTATTGCAAAATTAAATATTCAATAGTAAAATTCCATATTCTCGCAGGCTGATCTGTAAAAATACGAAATTGATGTAACTTTACTTGGAAATAATCGGAAAAGTTGTGATATTACAAAATCGGAGTGCAAATTATTAGTTTTTATGTTATTTTACGCAATAATAAAGTATTATAGTATTAGGTACGCAATGCTTTGAAGTTTTTATATATGCATAGTAAATAAAAATGGTATTGTTTATTCATGAATATCAAAATTTAAGGTAGGTATAATATATTCTATAATATATGATATAATATATATATATATATGATATAATATATATATATATATATATATATATATATATATATATATATATATATATATATATATATATATGTAGACATTATATGTAATTTTAATTTATATCAATGATTAATAAAAAAAAAAGAAAATGACAATGTTGCAGCTTTACATAAAATATATAATCGATGGTATTTTTACAATTAAATCTAGTATTTTCACAATTATCTTGTGTTAAATTACATGTTTGTGTAAATTTGCGTTTGCGTTGTTCTGTTGAACAGACGCATGTGTTCAGAGTTCAGACCTGTTTAGGCTATACATGCGTATGGTGCATCATATTGAGCAGGCCGTATATTTGTTTAATGTATAACTGTGAATATATTTATATATAAAGAAGAGGTGTTTCTAATATCTAATTGAACATTGAAAATAGAAGTTTCCTTTTTCAAGTAAGTTAAATGAAGTTATATATTAATTACCATTTAAATTTTTATTCCAATTATGCAAGTAAAATTAACAGAAACTTTCAACATATACATATGTTATTTAACATTTGCTTAAAAGCAATTTACGTTAAACATGTATAATATCTTGTATATTTAGGGTTATTAATTATCTTATTAGAACTTGATAGTTAATTTACAGAATTGTTGAAATTTTACGTTCAAACTGTAAATTTAGGATTGGAAAATTATATTTTACATTTTACATTAGAACAAACTGTTACATTTACAGGGAATTTTACATTTTTAAACCGTAAATTTAGTGTTTGAATCTGTTATTTTATATTTTATCAAAATTTGATGGTAAATTTACAGAAGTTAGAGGAATTTTATATTTTAAATGGTAAATTTAATATTTGAAAATGTTTTTCTACATTTTGTAACTGTATTTTCATATCATATATTAATGCTGAAGATCACATTTACTTTATAAAAATAGATACCAACATCGAGGCACCAGAACACCATTATTTAACTGCTTAAAAGGTTATAGCAAAATACTTTCACGAAGAATTTGGTTTTCCTTTATTTGAAGTTGAGGTAAGATTAGCAAAAATATAGTATAAGTATAATAAAAATTTCTACAGTACTTTTCTTGTAGGAAGATGCACTAAAATAAAAATTAAAGGGAGAATTTCCAGTGTACCTGGTACGTTATATTTTCAATGCACTTCTTTCAGCCATCATTTTATAAAACAAAATAACAATTCCTTTTTTATTTTACTTCCAATTTAAACTTATTTAATTTTTTTTTTTCAGGGTCAAATGTAATCTGCCACAATTATATATGCATTGAAGATAATACAATAAATGAAGGAACCGAACATATTTTGGAGGCAATTTTCGCTATATTTTTTAATTTCAAAATGAAATACACGAATACACCATAGGATTATTCCTAACAATGGAATTAATCGATTAGATTATATTTGAAAATAAATCCTGACGTTGGGAGCAGAAGTAAATGATGTTGTGTGAGGTCGGTCATATCATTTATTAACAATTTTAATGAAATTTTTTTTAAAATATTTAGTTGAAATATGGATGATTTTTTTGTTTAAAGTTTGTTTTAATTACAATTTTTTGTAAACAAATGACATAAATTAAGTTCGCATAAATGTTTTCGATTCTTTGTTATTTATATTTGTAATAAAAACAATTCAAAAAAATATAACTTGTTAAAATACCTATACTTTCTTCCTCAGTTTACAATTGCAAAAGTAAATTTACATTTTTAAATGTAAATTTACACTTCCATTAAGAATACCATTACATTATTTAATGTAAAATATACTATATAATCACGGAATTTTACATCTTCAATTAGTAAAGTTACATTTGCAATAGTTAATTTTCCCAGTTACACTTGTAAACGTTTTACATTTACATATGTAAACATTACATCTTATATTAGTAAATTTACAATTTCAAAACTAATGTTACACATCATTAATGTAAAATTTACATTTAGCGATGTATTCCTTTACTACGACATCTGTAAAATTACATAACATAAATCTAGATATGTAAATATACTGTTCAATTTGTAATATTACATTTTATAAAATCCAAATAGTAAAGATACACTGCTATGTAAAATTACTATGATTATCGAGGGTCATGATTAAACCAATGATTATCATTGTAAAAATTTTTTACTGTGTAGAAGAAGAAGAGGAAGACTTATGCTTATGTTTTTTTGAGCGAAGCGTCAGTGAGTGCGGTTTTGTCCGTTAGTAACATCAAGGGCGTTACATGGCGATTTGATGGCCTGTTCCACTCGTTAAATGCATCGTAAAATCTTCAACGAGTTCATAATACGAACTGCTTTGTCTTTTGAGATGCTTATTCCGCGTGCGCGTTCACTAAACTAAATAATTAGGTAACTATATATGCATATTATTTTTAATATGCTATTAAGGGGATACTCAGCGACTTTACTGACAATATCTCAGACATACCTATATTAAGATGGTTTGGCTATGTTGAGAGAATATCGACTGCCCACACGTTGTTACAAGTTTTCAATCTCTCTAATTTGGACTACACCCATTTTCAATGAAGAAAATCATTTCCTAATTTATTTATATAGCAAATAGTTGCAAACAATTAATCCAAAGTAAAAACAAGCATAGGTACAGACACCTATGCCTTCAACTCGCCAATTACAAACTGGCCCCCTCAACATAACGACCTGCACCGCTGACTTAACGCAGACAAACGCGTCACAATATATTTTAAATTTAAAAATAAAATTTAATTTATATAAAAAGTTTTACAATATTTTATAGTACCTCCGGTAGAGGGCATCCAAATAAATGCGTTATATATGTATATTTTTGGATTCAGGACGCCGAGAACTTTATGTTAAGAAATACAGTCGGAAAATCTACAGTGCCCAAAACTCCGATTTATTAAGCTACAAGCGAATCAAGATATTTATAATGTTTCGTAGCATTTTTCTCGCAGCTGGTAAATTTTTTGAAGAAAGTTTTCAAATAAAAGTTGTGCGAAATATTAATATCTTTCATTGTAAATAGAACTATATTTGCCGTAAGTGTAGCCGTTCTAGTGATATGGGAGATAGAACAAATAATGTATGGAGTAAAAATACAATTCTGGTTTGAATATTTTTTTCAAAAATAGAAGATGCACATCTAGGGCATATACAAGTCTTAAGTTTCATAATTCTTCATTCGACAGTTTTGGCCCAGACACATACACAGACAGACAGTCAGATGTCATTCCGAAAATAGTCACATTCGATTCAAGGAAGGTCAAAACATGTATATCCGAGATTACAACAAAGTCGAGGCAAGTCCACTCCAGCTCTTCTTTTGTGATCAACATACTTTCTTTTATATACAGCGTATAAGAAAATAGAAAGTATTATTTGAGTGTAATTGAACTATAGGGATATCAATACATATTCATTGAATATATGTACTGCAGATTTTTGAATATGAGATATAGTTATCGATGTAAGTATAGTTTTCCGTGCGGAGTGTACCGCAGCAAGAAGAAAACGAGTAGGGCACCTTCTTCAGAAGAAAGAATACCTACCTCTCTATACTATATACTGTACGCTATGCTATATAAGTGGAGGCGAGTGTCTGTGCAGTGCTTCGGCTGCCCTGCCTTAGGGGCTCCTGCACACAACCATCTCGGCTATATGATGCCTACCTACTTATATACTGTATCCTATACAACCAACAAGTACATCTTCGTATTTTCTTCACTGGCGTATTACAACAAAATATATTTGGAATTTCATCAAAGTTGACCATCATCTCATACTTATATCCTGAATCAATTGTCTCGCTAGAGAATCAAAGCTTTGCCAATGTTTACTTTCTTAGAAAGAAAATCGATTGCTATATTTATGTGTCCGTGTTATTCAAACACTACTAAGCGCAGAACTGGGAAATTTCGTATTTGAACCGAAAGAAGACCTCTTGTTGCTTTTTCATTCCTTTGCACACTTATTGAAAAATTATTAGATTAACGGTGTTAATAAGTTTTGTATGATTTTTTTTAAGAAGAAGTACAATTGGTAAAATAAACAAGGTACATGCACTTATGCCTTCAGCTCGCCTTATAGAGAAAATATGCGACGCGAGCAGTGAACTTCGCCATCCCAAACTAGGGTACAATGTATCTGTACTCGAGTACCCGTTCCTGAGTATTCGAATACATTTTGTACTCGTTCGATACCAAGTGAATCGAGTTAGCACGGCAAATCGCGTACTCAGACGTTCTGTCCGATTCCATCGTATGCGTGTACTCGTACTCGTTGAGTATTCGAATACATATTGTACTCTTTTGAAATTCGTTACCAGCGGTATCGTATACTACATTGAGGACGAGTTTCGTCGTGTTTACTCAATCTATCCAATTCCGCCGTACTTTATTGTACTATTCCCAACAGCTTTACTATTTTTTATTGTTGTATTCTTTATCTCAATTAGTACTCAAATGCTCGGTACTCGGATAAGTATTCGATTCTTGAAAGTACTCGAATACCGAGTATTCGATTTTTCACATCACTATCCCAAACCGCGCTGACACATAAAATTTAAAATTCAAAATTATAATTTTTATATTATAACATGTTATTCACATTACTTTTTATGGCCTTTGGGTTACCAATATGAAGAAATCTTGTAGGTATAAAATATCTTTGGTTTCATTGTAGAAATTTTTGATGAAAATTTTTCTATAGCTGTCTAAAGGATTGTTCACAGCTAAAAAATTAGTAATTAAGCTTAGAAATTATAAGTAATAATTCCAGTTTGTTGTATGACATACAAGGTTAACGTTCACAGCAACAAAATTTATCATAAATTGTGTTAATTTTTTTTGGAATGCTAGCATTGTTTATCATAATACAAACTAGATTGTTATTTGTAATTTTCTAAACATAACTACTGATTGTTCCACTGTGAACAATCCTTAACAAAAGTGTTTTAATTTAAAGTACATTTTGGTTAATTTGATCGTAATCTGGAAGTTTGAGCAATATTAACACTTAAGGAATATAAAATAAAGTACCTTGTTAAATACCCATTGGTACCAGCACTGGAGAACATACATATAGGTAGGTATATAATATACGCATTATGTTGCCGTGTCTGAGTGCAATTTCATCTTGACTCCGACTTACAAGAAGAAGAGTTTCAATATCAGCAGAGTGTATTGTTACACACACACTCGCACACAAAGGCACATACACGCGCTTCTATACAGAAGTGAACAATGCAACACTCACTCACACACACACACACACACACACACACACACACATATACAAAACGGACGTGCGTTTACGTACAGATAGAAAATAATACCACGAGAGTATATACCCCATACACGCGCTGTCCAAGAAACTGAGATGAAATAATGGTATAATGAAATAGCATTGCGAATGCAGAAGAAGACTACAAGCAAGTATCATACAATTTCGAAATAAAAACTAAATAAAAAAGTGAAGTGGTCTGCACTCGACTCTCATAAACGTAGTCTAGAAATGTCCAACCAACTCCACAGTGATACCCTGAAATTGTACCATTTAGCTTATTATTTTATTACGTTATCAAATACTGTTTCTTCAATATAAAATATAGATTGTTTCTTAAATATTCGTATATTCAAATTTAATATTTAGTATGTACTGTTATTCAATATTATTCTAAAATAACTAATACGTACTGAGTCGATCTATTTGTGTTAACGTATGGAAAATGACCAATGTAATTTATTTCAGTATATTTTGTTTCCCTGTTCAAGTGTTATCAGGCATAGTTCATACGATATTTAAACATAATCTGCATACATGCATATTTATGAAAACATAAATAAGATTTTCCGTAGCATTTATCTCGTAATTGGTATTTTTATATAAGAAATTTTTCATACAAAAGTTGTGCGTAATATTAATATCTATCATTATGAATATAACTATTTTGGTCATAAGTGTTAAGTTGGAAGTTTCACAATTTTACATTGCACAGTTTTGGCTTTAGAGCGTTCACAGATTCTTATGTTGCCATAGTTATTTATTTGTGAGATATAATTCTTAATAAATCGTATGATATGTTGACAGAAACAAAATAGAAATTATATATATATATATATATATATATATATATATATATATATATATATATATATATATATATATATATATATATATATATATGTCATTTTATGTCACACAAATAGATCGACCGAGAACGTGTTTGTAATGTTTATTGCAGATGGCATGGCAAATATTATTGAGAAAATAGTCGAATCGTAGTCAGGGATCCTCAAAACGGCTATATACTTTGAAATCTAGCAAATTTTTCCACTATCCTTCCAACTTTACTCATTTTATAAGAAAATATAAATTTGGTTAATTTAAATATTTCTGGTAAATTGTTTTAATGTCCTCCGGATGTATACGTATTGCTATTGAAACAGAAAATGAAATTCATATTTTATGTGTACTACATTTACAATTAGTTAAGGTCGTATTCAACCAACTTATTCACATATACATACATTCAAATTTCAAGTATATGAGTATTAATGATTTTAAGGTCTAAATTCGGAATTAAGGAGACATAAAACCAATTTCTGTGTATTACACAATTGACTTTAAGAATCGAAATTTACGGCAAGCTAAAAAAAACTATTTTAGTAATTGGTTTGAATGTGCAAGAAATATGCACAAATGTTAATGGACTTATCTGAAAGAAAATGTGACGATGTATGTTAGTCCGCTGTAGTGGTTCGGTTAGTATGGCCGTGAGGGCGTAGTGTAGCCTAACAACAAGAAGTGGAAGGAACGTAGGTAGGTTGGTATTCCTGAAGTGTATGTGTACGCGAACCAGTACCGACATGTAATTGAATATGTCACGGCTGTTGACGGGCTTTGCATTGCACAGACCGGCGCGCTAGAACTAATATCGGTGGTTGGTTACATCCCGGTTGGTTACATGGTATTGGTAGGTAGTTGCTGGTATGTGTATGTGTGCAATGCCGTTGGGAACACGAACAGACGATTACCTATGTATCACGCATATATGTACTGTATATATATATGTACATACTCAGTATACTCTGCCTACTACAATTCGCCCGCCAGAAATAACAAAACTGAACTTCTCCATATGATGCGATGCGGTGAAGCCGGCGAAAAATTACACACACAGAAAAATGCATGCAATGCTGTTTTCCCGATAGCTGTATATTCAACTATACTATATAAGATCGGTTGAAGAAAAATCGGTGGCAGCATGAACACTTCAGGCACTTTTACTTAATTCACTTCTATACATTGACATGGAAGTACGGACAATTTAACTATATACCTCCAAATACGTACAAAACTTTACAACATATCGCACTAAAGCTAATTAAATATATGTATGTGTACCTAATATGCTCGGAGATATACATATACATACATATATATATATATATATATATATATATATATATATATATATATATATATATATATATATATATATATATATATATATATATATACAGTAAATGTATGCGTAAGGTGTGTAAGAATAGAGTTGAATGAACAATGATTTGGAATTAATAAACAGCTCGAGGGGATTATAGTGTTGACCATTATCTATAGTTGCATTTATATACAAGTACATCGATTTCACTAACTGTATGAGGACCTAGGTAAGGCTGAGTGCGATTATCAGTTTTCTTCATAATAGAACCCCATATTTTTATTATTAATTATCGATGATTTTCAAATAACCAATGATTTAAAAATAATAGATAATTTTCAAATATACGAAAATTTACTATAAAATGATCAATCTATTGCAGTAAAATAATCTACGATACTCAAATTCGTATTTATCAAATAATTAACTACATATATCCAATAACCTATAATATGGATTATATTAGTCAAAACATCGAGTAAAGTCTAAATTTCAAATATCAAAATTCAAAACCCTAATTTTAGTCAAAACTATGGTAATTTGCAATACATCGTTTATTTGAAAGACATCGATATTTCAAATTACACCAATTGTTTAAATAGACTTCAATTATTTTATTAACATCGATTATTCGATTATTTTCAATATCTTAAGAGGAATCCCCATGGTTGGCTGTCTTTACAGGTCGGTGTAAAGGGGGAGGCGCACGAATATCGTAGCGCCATAAGAGCCAATGCTATATACTACTTGAAGCGTTCGTTTGACCCTTAAAATACTTGCTAATACATTTTTTTGAATAAAACTTTTAGAATATTCCGGTTGAAAAATAGTCAATGTATGCTTGTCTAGTTTTGAATTTTTAAATTTGTCATCTCAATAAAAACTATAGACATTTGAAAATAGTGGAAATAAAGAACAATATTAAAAAAAAAATGTAAGCAAAATATTGAAAATCGAAAACTAGAGAAGCATAGAGCAAAGTATTGGCTATCTGAAAATTAAAATTTCATTCATTTTAATGTTGTAATAAAGAAGTTTTAAGGGTTCGATGAAACCTTGTTTAGCTATGTTTTGCTATGTTTGCAGCGGGTATGGGGATTCCTCTTAAGGACTGTTTAAAATTGCCTTGTTTCACGTCAAATTTTCCGAGTAATAATTGGTTATCTTTATCTAACGCACCAATATGGACAAGCTGTCCTATTTCCACAAAGTTTAGTGCGCAAGCAGGATGGTTGTCATTCGTGTGCGCTAGATAATGATAGCTATTTAATTTGCCGTGGAGAAATTCTATTATAAATGCACCCTTAATCCTCGCCAAAATCAAAATGAGAAGTAATTGACGAATTGATGATTCTCATCGATAGTTCCAAAATAATACTTTCAATGATGTCTGTGTTTATGGGTGAACGCTCTACAAGCTATACCGCTACACGTAAGAATATGATGTATAGAATTTACAATATTTATATCCCAGTAAAAGGAAACCTATTACTTTTGAAAACGATATTTCAGCCGAAAGTGAATCTATTAAAAATTGAATTTTTTTCAAAAAATGTACCATTTACTGAAAAATTGCCATTGTAAATTACATTCACGTTCTCGTAGTTTCTTTTTATAGGCATTAAGTCACACAGTGGTTCATGTACCCTAATGAGAAATAGATAACGTATTTAGCAAAATCGGGATTCGAACCCGAAACGTCTGCTTTGAAACTAGAATCTTCATAATTATTCAAATTTTCAAAAGCTATAATGGCATACTTTGTTGTAAATATCACCAGTTTCTCAGCCAGCTATAAATACATGTATTTATACTATGCATTAACATCGCTCATTTGAAAAAGTATCGCAACGTAAATCGCAGCTATGAGTACTCACCTTTAGTTCATTCGAATCTCGATTATATTGGTTGCTCACCAGGTATGGCTAACTTAGGGTTATGCTATATCACTTTACTGAACCTTGCTCCAATTAATTGAGGAGAACGCGTAAGAATATTTATTTATTTAATTTTAACGATTTGTTTTCCACCGAGATTAATCATTAAGTTTGTTTCATTTTAAATTATTTATATATTACACATATTAATGTGCATGTATAAAAATATTATATTTAAACAATAAAATATTATCGTTATATATTTTACTGTATGAATATGTTCACAAGTCATATAAAAAAGATACGGAATCAATTCTACATATATATTATTTTTCAATTTGTAGTCTACTATAGAAGCACCCGGTATATATCCTTTGTCCTTGCCGAAGGATAAGGGTTCCAGACGAAAGGGGCTTGAATGAAACAAAGATACAAAGGGAAGAATGAGTGAGACGAGAAATACACGTTTAGTCCATTCTAACTGAGATTTCCGAACATGGAAACTTGGAGAACATTCTCATGGGAAGGGTATTATATGAAACTCGGATGGTTGGTTGTTAGTTCCGTAAATCTTGGCACACACAAGGACTTACCTACCTAACTAACTTTATAGAACTTTAAGATTTATCACACTACAATTAAATTATACAGCCATAGGAATTATGTTTCAATCATTGTTGTTAATTCTAAAGAAAACCTTGATTTGTTTACTTAGTTTTAATCATGATTAGAAAATGTCAGAACTAACACGTCAGGTGTGAAAGAGCAAAGTATATCTTATTATGTGATTATTAAATGCAGTTACAAGTGAATGTGGCATTTATGTATATTTAATGTTTATTTGCAAAAGCGTTATTTGATGCCACCTGTTTTAACAAACATTTACAATATTTGTTTTGTTTAGACTATTGCAAGACCAAACAAATTTCTAGTTAGAATATGAAGTGTTATTGATGTAGTGGCAATGGAATTAAAGAAAAATCAATGTTAGGTACAAGGCAGCTATGGGTTCAGCTCACCTCGCAGTAATATATGCGATGCGAGCAGCGGGATTCCCCGTCCTAGTCCACGATTGGCGAAATATTAAATAAATAAAAAATATTATGGCCTAGGGGTTCACAATTAGAAAAAATGAAAAATCTTTACAATTTGTAGAATTATTTAATATTTTAATTGTTTTTCTAAGGGCAGTATTAAGAGAGGATCCAAATTTTGGAGCTCTATAACTCGGGAAGTATACGAGCGATTGGATATAAACTGTGATCGGATTCAAAAGGGGTGCCAAGAAATATGTGGAGCAAATTTAGTTCAAATCGCCCCGGTATCTTCAGAGGAGTAGAGGGCACAAATTTGGACTTATGGCCGAGCGACGACTAACATCGAAGTATATTAGTTATATATATTTTTGGATTCAGGGCGACGAGACAAACAGTTTTTGTTAAGGAAATTTTTTGATCCGAGAATACTACAGACACACGACTGTATTTTCGTTTCGAAGCATTATTTATATTTAGTATATAGATAGTGAAAGTATAAGAAAGTCTAGTGAAGTCAACTCCAATCTTTGGGTTCAATTTGAAGAGAAGTTTTTGTATATCTTTTATGATATATTCATAAAAAGTATTAAAAGGGGTTTTATAATTCAAGAAGTATAAAGTGTAATTTTGTCTTTATAGCTTTTAGTTTTTATATATTTTTATCTTATGCAATTCTGCACACATTTAATGTAGAAGTGTTCGCGAACAAGCATTGTTAGATTGACGGAAATTCACCACGTGCAAAACAGAGGGTGATGGTGAAATTGTGGGGTCCGCGCGTATTCCGCGAGTACTCTGCTCTGCTGTGTGACCGCCTCCGGGCTGGTTCGATACTCCGGTTCCACCCCGGAGCCTGCGCCTCACAACTCAACGCACACATACGCACTATTCCGATGCGTATCTGTTTGCTAGCGTAGACCGTACATGCGTGCGGGTACATAGTTCACCAACCGTCGCTTGGGAACAAGTTGTAATATTAAAAGGTATATATAGCGTTTCAGAATGCCACATTTTGTTGGTTTCGTGTGCTCATTTTTAGCATTATAATTTCTATTATTAAATAATATATTTCTTTAATTTTATGTACAATTTCATTTACATATACGAATGTACGAGGTATGAAAATATTCGAACTAAAAATTACGTTTATATACGTCAATATTAAGGGTGTCTCCATTGTTAGGTTCTGATATCTGGTGTATCAGCCTCATGGGCTATTCACACCTAAACTAAAATAAAATATTAAGCTACAGAGAAATCGAGGATTAAAAATAACGTTATTAAATGAATGAATGAATGAAATATCACGATAACTCTTGCACTCATAATAAAAATATACAAGCTGAATCCATTGCCATGTAAAGTAATTTGATATCTTTAATAGTATCACTGTTAGAGCCACTCAAACTATATGAGACTTGGAAAAACATTTTTCCTTTCTGTAACTATTGTTGTTGTGTAAATATTTTCCTTTGCCGTTCTATATTACGGTATGCCATCTCATTACCATCAAACGTAAAGAAGAAGTAGATAAAGAAGAAACAAGCAGAACAGAACGAAGGAAAGACGCGGACTATTACTACCGCGACAAGACCGAATCTACATAATAACTGTACAGGAAATATTTTTAATGAATTTCTTTGATGCTTTTATTCTATTTACCCATAGCATCGTGCTTTAAACAACTCCCTGAATAAACTTAAACAAGAGCTAACACAGATATAAACATTGGGGAATGAATATATATTTTGATAAGAAATTTTCGTTGGAAAGTATTTGAAATGGCCTTACGAGTATCACACTTTTTGAAATTAATTTACAGTTGTACTTTCTTATACGCAGACTTCATTCGCCTTTTTCGATAATCACCGCATAACGATAATTATGAATAACTCTTTGGCTTGTCAGGGATAAACTATATATTATTTAAATATTAATATGTTAATTGTGTTAAGTGAGCAGCATGATAAATAAGAAAAACAATAAGTTATTTAGAAAATATATCTAAAAAATTGCAAAAATAATAAAGTTATTTACAAAATACATTTTCTCGAAAATTATCATATTTAAATATATATATATATATATATATATATATATATATATATATATATATATATATATATATATATATATATATATATATATATGTATATATATATATATATATATATATATATATATATATATATATATATATATATATGTATATATAGATATATATATATATATATATATATATATATATATATATATATATATATATATATATATATATATATGGCAAGTCAACCAACGATTTTAGTAGAATTTTTGGTGGTTGTAATTAATTTTGTAAGGGCAGCATTAAGGGGGGTTTCACATTTTGGGGACCTATAACTCGAGAAGTATGCGGGCGATTGGATTTAAACTGCGAACAAATTCAAATGAGATGCCAAATAATATGTGTAGCAAATTTCAGAGGAATAGAGTTCACAAATTTTGTCTTACGAGCACTAACATCCAAGTATATAAGTTATATATATATATATTTTTGGATTTAGGGCGACGAGACAAAAGTTAATGACATTTTTTAATTCGAGAATGCTACAGACACACGACCGAAAGCTTCATCGGTACTCTGTACGGCGAGCTAACAAAAAAAGTTGTGAGCAATATTTATATCCTTCATTATAAACATAACTATTATTGCAATAAGTGCAGCCTTTCTAATGTTATTGGAGATAGAACTAAAAATGCATAGAGTAAACATGCAGTTCCAGTTTAAATATTCTTTTCAAAAATAGAAAATGCAAATCTAGACAATATTTGTATGTCTTAAGTTTGAAATTTCACAATTTTACGTTCGATTGTTTTGGATTTAGAGCGTTCACAGACAGACAGACAGACAGACAGCCAGACAGACAGACAGACAGACAGACAGACAGACAGACAGACAGACAGACAGACAGACAGACAGACAGACAGACAGACAGACAGACAGACAGACAGACAGACAGACAGACAGACAGACAGACAGACAGACAGACAGACAGACAGACAGACAGACAGACAGACAGACAGACAGACAGACAGACAGACAGACAGACAGACAGACAGACAGACAGACAGACAGACAGACAGACAGACAGACAGACAGACAGACAGACAGACAGACAGACAGACAGACAGACAGACAGACAGACAGACAGACAGACAGACAGACAGACAGACAGACAGACAGACAGACAGACAGACAGACAGACAGACAGACAGACAGACAGACAGACAGACAGACAGACAAACGTCATTTCGAAAATTGTCATATTCGATTCAGGGAAGAACAAAACGTGTATTTCCGTTGAAATCGCTAGTTCGACATTTTCATGATTACAAAACTTACTTATTACTGCGTACAAGAAAGTAAAAATAGAAAAATGTTCATATTCTCTCTTTCGCATGTCTGTTGTTGACAGTCCTATAGTATTCCTTCTAGGGTATGTATAATCGCCTCTGTTCCCGACAAATGCTGTCTGAATTCATCTCTGTGCTCTTTTGATCAGTGATCCGATCATAATGCGACTACAGTACATGTGTTTTGGGCACACAATTACCTATGTATGCAGCATACAAATTATACACTCTAACTTTTATCTTATACCAAGTTTTTTGCTTCTTAAGAATCCCTTAATTGAAGTTGAAGCTTTCTTGTTCCCACCTACAATGATAATCACTTGTTTTCACCTGCTTTGAATAATCTTACAAGAATTATGAGGGAGCTTTTTTATTCTCGTTTTGTCTTACTTTGTATAAATTACAATTTCGTCTTAACTTTATTTTAATATGTTTCCTCAAGGCGATGTTTTAATTTGTTTAATGGTTTTTTTTTGTTTAATATATTTAAGTTATTCTTGTGATAAAATTACCAGCTGCGGTTTTATATAATACTGACTTGCACTTTATGATTTTTATGCAATATGATATTCATTTTGTTTCAAGAGTAGCACGTGAGTTCTTGAATATACTATAATGGTTATAATATTGAACAAACTTCCAGTTTGCACTAATGCCTCCAGCTCGCCTTGGAGTTTTAGTAATATTTATTAATTTAACAACGAAAAAAAATTATTTAATATCAAAAATAAATATCATCAAGCTTTCTTTTTGTATTTGGTAGTTTAATTGTTAAGTTAACCATATGACCTGCGTTACCAGCATCATATAATAAACGTATGTGGACAACCATAGTTTGTTGTGAATCGAATGATTGTATAAATCATTTTGTAGGATGCCGTGTTCGAACACAGGACTCCGTACAATGAGTGTAATCAATGTTGTGTAACCATAAAAATTAACAGTACTCTCGACCACGATAACTTAAAAGATTTTTATAATTAGTAATTATTATGATTTGTTGATATCCGGTTTATATTACTCAATTATTAAAACAACAATGGCATTTTATAGATATTTAAAAAAATTAAATATTCATGTAAATATTCATTTTGAGAGTCTCTGAAACCAGTTTTACTATTTTTTCAATGGCATATATGCTGTGTGTGTGTGTTACCACACATATTGATATTATTTGTTGGTGATGGTAGAATGAATAAAACACAACAAAGCTATATTACATAATAAGCCCCTCCAGATTTCTTTTACGGAATAGGGATCAAATCACACAGTGGACGGTCATAGTCACAATACGCAAGAATGGCAAACATTCCGGTCAATTTTGTTAGTCTGATTGAAAGTATGATTTAAAATTATATTTAAATATAAGGCTTATTGCACTATATATTATATGTATACCATATATTGTTAAAATAAACTCAGTACCTTTAGAGGTAAAAAATATAAATTACTGGAGTTTTTAATTTGCGATCTCATTGGTAATTAATTATATTAATATTTCTTGAGTTATTTTTTTTTTTAATTTGTTTTACTCAAATAAATATATCACAGATCAATTCAAATACTGTAATTAAACTAAGTGAAAATATCTGTTTTATACACATATTTTAGTATAAATTTTTATTCAAGAACGTTCTATTTGAACTAATAACATTATGGTATACATAACCTAGAAAAATACAAAGAAAACGCGCAACTGTTAAAATGAAAACAGTTTTCAACAGTAATTTTTATGTATTAATAATGTGCAGGATATACCACTGTAGGGTAAATTCTAACCTTAATTCACTTATAATAAACGTAATGGCGACTTCTTGATGTTTAAAGTCATTTATAAGTATACTTGTCAGTGGTATACGCATGCGTATGCGTGTACGTGTAGACATTAATCCTGTGCATACACGCACGCAGACGCAGTTGTTCTTGTTTAAGTATAGGTGTATTGGTGTGCGCGTGTTGTATGACCACGAGGTAAAACGTTTTGTATAGATGTAAGCAAGCCGGCAACTATAAATTTAACAGCAATTTACAAACATAAAAGCAACCAATCCGAGGATAACAGCCATAAAACAGTATGCACTCGCTATAATTTGCTATCTGGCATGGGATTTTGTTCAAAAATGAAGAAGTATCCGAGATCGACATTTCAATACCTAACCGTACCTACTTTTAGACATTACTGCCCGTTTGTACCGCCCTTAAAATTAAAATAAATATTTGCTTCAGGCCTTGTTTGCCAATGCTTAACTAAAATTCATTTTACACTACCACTTTAATACCAAATTTTGATTCACTACACAAAATCCATATTTAGTAGTTATATTTGGCTCTTTCATTATCAAAAGATGCCATTGCACGTATTAAAACTAAAATCTCAAAATCTTTATATATAAAAACTTTTATATTTGAGTATTTGTTATTTATATATTATTTTAATTACCGTTCTTTTAATTTCAAGTTTACATATACAATTTTTATATCAGACATCAAGCTCACCAAACTAATTTAAATTAAAAATCAATAAATCAAATCCAAATCAAATGTAACATATATATACTCTACCAGGGCACTAGCGGCTTTAATTGCCGAAGATCCCATTAAATTTCAATTAAAATTAAAAAAGATATATTTTAGCACGTCGCACGAGAGTAGATATGAGCTATAGTGTTCGATTGTGTGTCTGTTACATTCTCTGATTCAAAAAATGTTATATTATTTTTGCTGTTATTAAGCATAATGATTCTCTTATGTTCACCGATGATTTTTATATTATTCTAAACAATTTCAAACTGCGACATTTTTTACTCTTGCAGGAAAATATACATTCTATTTACGAATTTGTAAAATCTACATTTTCTATATGTCAATTCAACTATACTGTAGTAAATTGTTCCCTATCAACTATGATTACACAATAAACGTTGTCTAATTGAAAGGTATAAATCCAATTAGAGATCTAAGCAAAACTAACGTTCAAATTCATATTGTATCAATAACATCAATTTCTTGAAGAAACTTGGTTTTGTCATGAGATCTATTAATTAACTTCGTAACAAATTCCGCTTTGAGGTTTTATTTTACTCCCTAGTTCGTAGTAAACTTGAATATGGTGCTGTTATTTCAACAAAACCGTATTGTTAATTGAACATGTAGCATAATAAAATATGCAAATATATATTTCTTTGTATATATTAGGACTTATATTTTATGTGATTATTATTATTTTTGTAAAACTCATTCTAATTGGTTGTATGAACTGTTATTATTTAAATAATATATTATTCTGTAATTGGGACCATGAGTCCTGTTTAATAATAATGGTATTTATTAAATATAATATGAATTCATGTCTCATTTTTAATCGAATACCATTTATACATTTGAAGAACGTTAAAAAACAAAGTTCCTTTGATACAACAATTAGATTTAGTACGTTCTTATGCGCTATCTGTAAAAGAAAGTATTGTGATCACCAAAAATATCGGCCTTGTAATTCTAATAAAATAACCGTTTAAAGGTCCAGGAATCTATTTTGACTATTTTCTCAATGATGTATTTGTGTGTGAACGCTCTAGAAAAATATGACGTTTTGAGCAATATGAGAAAAAGTGATTCGTGAAAAGTTGACGATAGAAGGTGAAAGAATAATGAAGTCTAGTGAAGGTCACTCAAGCTTTTCTTAAAGTATTCGGCACACTGCCGTGTATATTCATCTCTTGTTTAATTAATTTATATTAATTTAAGGGGTCTTTCTTATTCTTTGGGTTTAAAATCAAAACCATTTATTAAATAATAGTTTTTTTTTAAAGAAGATATAAAAAATATTCTCCATTATTTCCTTTGATATTAACCCTTACGCACGTGTTCAAAAATGATCCAAAAAAATAGTGCTCTGCGGTGCTCACGATTGCTCTTCGTTGGTTCACCTAGAACAAAAAAACCAAACGGCATTTATAAATATATACTTATATCTTCTTCGTCCTCTTCGGAAAAGTTTTGAAAGCAAAAATTAAAAGAATTACAGTTGTTCGAAAAATGTGTTTACAATAATGCTATTTTTCTCAAAATTCAAAATTGGACGTAAGGAAATCTATGCCGTTTCAAGAAGTGATTCTAGAGGACGAAGTAGGTATTCAATATGGAAATGAATTCAAAAAAATTTCAGCTTGATCAGTCATATACTTATTTTGAAAATATCTCATTTTGAGAAAATCGGAGAAATAAATAAACCTTCACCAGTATATTCTAGAGGGATGTGGGATCAATATTATATGAAAATTGAAAAATCATTTTTTTTACCCCAAAAAACCAGAAAGACGCCTTAAAGTATTCGACACACTGCCGTGTATATTCAACTCTTATTTATTTATTTTTGATTTATTTAATACGACTGAGAGCAATTTATTATATGCCAAACAGACGTTCTTAATTATTTAAGCACAAATATAGCACCTTAGAAAGAATAAAACATTAAATATATTGCAGATTTCCTTAGATTCGTACCGTATTCAAACTATAAGTAGTTCTGTACTGCTCCTGGAAATATTACGATCGCTTTCACCGGTTTTATTGCAAACCCACAAAAATATCATCGAAAATATCCGCTGAGATATATATTTCACGTTGGCCTCATAAAATGTGGCATGGGGCCGTTCTATAACCTCGTAAAATACTTTGGAGGGTTCGCGTGTTGCTGACTTCGCTGACTTTCGATCGCCAATCGGTTTACGAGCCATGTGATAAGTTGTGATGAGAATAAAATCAGTCGGAGATCAGATATCGTAAGAGTCGAATGGTTATTTATATTTATTTGATTATGTGCACTGAGTGTACGCTACGCATACATATATGTGTATTAATTTTGATTGTGTTTGTACCTTGGCGCGTATATTATAATACATGTATAATAATATGATATTCTCTTTTGCATCTGAACCGGCAAGCATTGCCTGAAGCTTACAGGGTTTACAGAGTGCGTTATGCTTCCTTCTTCTCTTATGTTATTTCTAATAGACAGTGGCGTAGCATGTTTATTTCTTAAATAGCTTTATTCATACTTAATCTTCAGACTTTCTACTTTACAGTGTAAACTCCTGATAGGGATTGTACTTTGGATTACTTCGATTAATATATATATATTATATACTGTTTCACGGTATCTACAGTTCGTCATTGATTATTTATATATATGTATGTATATATATATATATATATATATATATATATATATACACATGTATATATATATATATATATATATATATATATATATACACATATATATATATATATATATATATATATATATATATATACTATATATATATATATATATATATATATATATATATATATATATATATATATATATATATATATATATACATGTGTATATATATACATTTTTTTAATTGTAGACACCGTGAAACAGTAGAATTATTCTGTTGAATACTGTAGAATTATTCTGTTTAATACAGAGAAAACATGCTTATTATTACTAATTTTAAAGAGACAAACTTAGGTTCAACGCACCTATGCGTCCATCTCGTCTTATAAGTAATATATGTGATGGAAGCAGCAAATTTTTTAAATTAATAAATAATTGTTTTTAATTTTTATGGCCCTTTGGTTAACAATTTCAAAAAAAATGCTATAGATATAAAAAGGCATACAATTCTTTGTAAATTATTTTGATATAAAAAAAAATTTTTTAGTGCATATTTCTACATTCTAAATAATAACTTTTTGACATTTGGGATATCAATATTCAAAAATCTAGCAAACATAAAATATCTTAAAATATCTTTTAGAAATTATTTTTCTAATGGCAGTCTTAAGGGGGGCACTACATTATGGGGCCCTATTACTCGGGAAGTATACAGGCGATTGAATTTAACCTGCGAGCGGATTCAAATGAGATGCCAAGTAATATATGCATGAAATTTGGTGTGAATTGCTCCGGTACCTTCAGAGTAGAGGGCACAAATTTGATCTTACGAGCGAGCGAGATATATATATGTGTAAGTTATAAAAATTGAAGAATTAATTCAATTTTTTTTTAATGTTTTTTTCAGAATATGTATTATCGACAATCTCTTTATTTTTTGCAATCGTCGTGACAGTCAACCTGATTAACTAATATCTAATGCCAGGATTGGTATAAATAGCATTGGTTTGTGGTTGAACATAGTACGTCTATGGAAGTTAGGTTGTCCGATAGATTTTGAGTTATATGCGTTTATGCATGCCGAACGCACAGGTTGCGGTTATTTTCATTTTTTCCACTTCTTCTTTTTGACCCTTGGGACAGATGGTGCCCGCCCCCAATGAATATTGATAGGGAATCGACGCGACTAATTTTCCTATGTATACCATACCCCATTCCTACCATCTACCATGATGCAACGCAAAAAACCCATGCATTATTTATATAAAACTATAAACACCAAAACGACATTCAATAATATGTACCTATGTTGTATGGCCAACACAAAATTTGGTTCAGATCTCTTTTCGCCACTATACAATTATCAAATAAGTCTCGATGATACTATCAGATTATTAGATTGTCCCTTACAATTCCACGCCCATGTATTATAAATTGTTTCAAACAAAAACCAAAAAAGAGTTTGAGGTTATAAAATTTGCATATTTTAATTTTAACCGAACGAATCACAATGGTGGCATGACATTATTGTTTAAAATCGAGTTTTGTTTTCTCGCATTGCTAATTCATACATTCCTTGAACATTTTTAATATGTAACAACATTTTAAATAGCAGCACTTCATTCTTCCATCACGCCTTTTCACCAATTAAAGGGTTTAAGTTCTGTAGGTTTATAATATATATTATCACTTATATGCGTTATAATCAGTGGAAAAATATTAAAAAAAAAACTTTTTATGACCACTGATTTTTGAAGGAATGACATTGTCGTAATTTAAAAAAATCTGTTGTGGTCACGTTTACGTTTTATTTCTTATTGTTTCATGATATCTTTTTACCTATCTTAAAATAAATCATATTGAATAAAAGCATATTCATAATTTCTTGAGCATTGATATGTGGAATGTGTTTTCGTTCCATTATCTCCAAATTGTGTTAATCCAGCTCCACACGGTCACAATTTCTTATTGTGTGTGTTTCTGTAAATGCAGCCATTGCAAAGATAGTTATAAAATGACACGAGTAAACGAGCACTTCCGGTTGAAGTATCCTTTTAAAACAGGTTTTCTATTCTAAGGTACACAAATCTTAAATTCACAACATCATATTTTTACGTTGAACGGTATAGGCTATAGAGCGTTCACACAAACACACCGGTATCATTGGAAAATAGTCAAAATGAACTCAGGGACCCTCAAAATCTCGAAGTTGATTATTTTAGTGATCCCTATACTTACTTATTACTTCGTAAATGAAAGTAAAAAGCTGGCGTGACCTTCATTATTCCGCCACTATCTTTATAAAATAATATTGCTTTAATATAATTAAAAACATGGCCATGAAACAATATTAATATTTGTAGTAACTAGGCTATTTTTAAATGCGATTTTTCAGTAAAAGGTACATTAAAAAAAAACTTTTATAAGAATAATTCTTTCTATTACTTGTGCCGTCAGTAACATAAAAGATAAGCAAAAAAGACAAAAGTAAACAATCCCTACCGGTTGAAATATCCTATTTATAATAGGAGATTTGAAGACGTCATTGAGAAAATTGTCAAAATGGATTCAGGGACTCTCAACATGAATATTTCCATAAATTTTTCGAAGTTGTTATTTTATTATATACGAAAGTAACAATATATACGCTGCTCGACGCGCAACCAAATGTATGTCGTAATTGAATACATATTTTTGCATACATTACATAAGTTAAGAATTATGTATATATTTAGTAGATAAAATAAATGTTTCATTTACAATTCAATTAAATTATGTTTAAAGCATACAATTTTTTTATAAACGCTTCATACAGATTTATCGATGCTCAGAAGAGCTTATAGTTATGGTTGAACACCGAAAAATGTATCTATTCCTTATATACTACCTATACAAATAATTTTTTTTTTATGAAATGAAATTTATATTATTCAACACAGTTTTATGCAAAATTAACTGTAAGCAAGATTAGGAGGAAACTAAAAAGCATTATATTCTGAAATATCTTGTTCACATACCCGAATCAGGACATACATATTACTCTACAAAGTAATATATTAGGTAAATAGAAGGGTTAAAGATAAATAACAAAGCGGTAAAGTGAATTATTATAAGAATATTTTTGTGATTGTAAATGCATTATATATGGTAATTCAGATATCCATAATGAATTTGACGTGTGTTTCTTAGAATAATCAAGATATTATTAATTCCGTATACATAAGTATAAGAAAGTAAAAAGTATACGGGAATAGCAATTCTACTTCGAACACTATAAAAGTAAAAGAATAATTGAACGAATTGAACATATTGAGAGACAACGAATGTTCGATCAGAGAATCTGTTGGCCCACAGGTCGGATAGACTATGTTGGTGCGCTCTGGTGGCGGTGGGGTGCGGCGGATGAGCGCGTGCCGTGACCGGGCGTGCGGGGTCGCGGCCCCAGGTCACGCCTCGCAATAAATACACCGTCAAACCAACGGACACGAGCACCGAAGCACGCGATCACCGCACTATACGTACACTACGGCGTCCACAGCGAGCATCTTTTTACGTTCTTTTCTGATTGTTTAAAAGTTAACATCATGCGATCAAAGTATGTTTTATTACAAGCAATTATTGTGAGGATCAGTCGATATGTTAGGCACCGTGTGTCCCAGGTTTCAACAGAAAACACGCGAAATATTTGTTTTAACTGATTTTGTATACGTTACCGTCCAAGTTCATACATGTAAACACATTTCATTGGTTCGCATATAGTAATTCAAAACGCAACATTGAACCACTATACATTGTTGGGTTTTATTGAATATTTTAAATTATAACAATATATAGTATTCGGTCGTGTATCTGTAATAAAACAAAACAAAACAAAAACTGGGTAATTTTCACTTTCTTGGACGAAGTCTAATAGTAAGTATTGTAACCATGAATATTTTCGAATTCGAGATACACGTTTTGACCATCCCTGAATTGAAATTGACTATTTTCGGAATGACGTCTGTGTATGTGTGTGTCTGGGTGTCTGTGCGTGTATCTGAACACTCTAAAGTCAAAACTGTTAAAGGAAGATATACTTTTAACTTAAAAATTGTATAAAACCCGGGTGTGCATCTCGTATTTTTAAAAACAATATCTAACAAAAAGGAAAGACACACAGACACACAGACATACAGACACAGACACACAGACATACAGACACACAGACATACAGACACAGACACACAAAAACACACAGACACACAGACACACAGACGTCATTCCGAAAATAGTCACATTCAATTCAGGAAACGTGTATATCCGTTGAAATTTAGGGTTCGAAATTTTTTATGATTACAAGACATGAATGAATTATGAATATTTTAAAATTCAAAATTATTAGATACTAATTATTTTGTTATTTCCCTTGGAGTTTATAATTTGAAGAAATTTAATAGATCTTGTAATTTTGGACGTGAACTGATAATTGGCAGTCCTTACAGTCGTATGAAGAGCTACAAATCTGGTCTAAAGAAATGGGTCCATTGGACATAAATGAGCGTCGGTATGCGATATGGCAATAACACGTGTAAGAATGCGTATAATTTAAGCTCGCACCTGACCTGATAGGAAATGATGTTATCAACGCATGTTATCGTCCACATCCACACAGTAAACACATTTGGTGCGTGCGAGTTAGGCATGGTGGTATCAGGGTCGTCGTGGTTGGTGTGATGCCCAAGTGGCCGTGGTGAAAGACTGGCCATCGGGAGTAAGTTAGAGCAAGGCGCGTGTCAACCCCCTGCAGTGCTTTTTCCAGACTGCTGAACATTGCACGGCTCGCCCCACTTGTTGACAGCCACTCAAAGGGAGCGTCCGTGCGTTAAGCATACGGAACATATTGATGAAAATCACCCCCACATACATACATACATACACACTGAACGCATCGCTACGCACACTTTAACAGATCACACAAGGCGATATTGGAACCATCCCAACACAACCCTTTGCAAATAATATTCTGTTTGTAAGCTGACTGTGGAGCCGCACCGATGTAGGGAATTGTTATTGGGTTTTCGGGAATCGCTTCACTTACAAAATTCAACCGATACATTTCTATTATTAGTGCAGATTGTTATCGTTATCGCCGTTTTTGTTATCGCCGAAAATCACAGAGCGACTAATTATTTCATTATATATCTTACAGTCGGTTATCTACGTATCATATTAAATATATTGACATTATAAGATGAAAGAAAAGGTTGTAAAACGTCTTGATTCCACTAATTCCCCAACCGAATTAAAATTATTATTTATTTAATATAATCATTATTACATTTTCCTTAATTGATCTACTAACCCGTTGATAACATAATAATTATATTATTGCTTAAACTTTTTATGCTTGTCGAAATATGTAGGTCGTTTCCCCTTATCCGGCTGGACCTGCTACGCAATGTTTCACATATATTTAAGGGATGCGTGTTTTTTTTTTGCTCTTTAAAAAACAAAAATAAAAATAATATACTCTCGAAAGTGTGTAAACGTAATTGGCAGTGTAAAAATTAACACTGCTAAACAATCGACAACGTTTATTTTAAATTTCCAATTTATTTCTGGATTTTAGGATTATTCAAAATGATTTATGGAACTTTATATTATTATTTTCTTATATGTTATTTAACAACTTCGTTAATGGAGATATTCGTTTTGAACTTTTGAGGGTTCCTGAGTTCATTTTGGCTGTTTTCTCAACGTCGTCTGTGTGTGTGTGTCTATATTATTGTGTTTCAACAGCCAACAGCTCAATAATCAATACCATTGAACATAAAAATATGATTTTTTGAATGTTAGATTTGTAATATCCCTGGAAATAAAGTCTACTATTTTTGAATAAGATATTTCAGCCAGTAGTGCTTGTTTACTCTTGTCATTTAATGCATATCTCGAAAACGATACGAATTAGAAAAAAATTAAAATGCCTAGCAACTTTTGTTTAATGTTTTCTGAAAATTTTACCATTTGCCGAAAAATCGCCATATTTGATATACATTTCCAGTTACCATATTCACATTATATTGTTTCACGGCGATGGGAGCATGAATTTAAAACACAATAAAGCTATATTTTACATTTATACATTGATAGAGTGAAGACCATTCCAGATTCCTTTTGAAATTGTTTTTCGTTGCATTATTTTATACTATCACAATTTTAGTTATTACTTCTGGTTAATATGATGGAAACTAATTGTCTAAAATTTGTTTAAAAACGTAGTTACTTCAAAATTTGTTCTTACCATCGGTCGATCGTCATATATCCAAATACATTATATACTGTTTCGGAATGTTAAACGTGCAAAACAATTTTGATTCCACGATTTTAATGAACATACTGTACGGCGCGGCGAGTGAAACAATGTAAGGCATTGTTGGAGTCTCCTGCAACATATTCGTGATACGGTATGCAAAAATGTTCCAATTTAAAAACGAAAATCGCAAACATAAAAGTGCAGATGCACAATCCAGTAACGTTATACACCACAATAAGACACACACACAGTATATTCCTCATCCATATATACACGTGTGTGGGTGCATTTTTAAAGATAATCAACAACCACACGAAGACCTAGCAACCAGCCATCCTCCGGAGGGCATATGTATCTCCAGCAGTACTTACCTACCAGGAGACGGCAAAGCACAGCACCAACAACAACAACAACAACAGCCAAGCATCAAGAAGAAGAACAAGAAGAAGTAGAAGAAGAATTGAAGAGTCCGGGCAGGTAGCGTGACGTGCCGCCGGCATTCGTGTGGGTGTACCAGGCCAATTATGTACACCGGCCAGTGGCGGTACGGTTAAACCACACCGGTGGGGTCACCACCTGAAGACCATCCAGGGGCAGGGAGGGGTGGACAGAACAAGAGAATCGGTAACCCACGATGAATGTAGTAGGGAGATACTATTGTATGTAGATGTTTTTTAAACTGTTATTTAAATTGGTGATAGTTCAGAAGTGATATTTGTATAATTTTAGTAGTTGCTTCTAAAAATATACAAATATGCTTCAAGCAATATGTGTAAGTGCATTCAAAAATATTTAGATATTAAGCTATTTGTTTTCTGTATGTACAAATGTATTCATGTATTCGGTCGTGTGTTTGTAATGTTTTCAGATTTATTAATTCACTTTTCGTCACCCTGATTCCTAAAATGTCTACAGCGCATATACATGGATGTATTTCTATCGATCGCTCGTAAGAACAATTTTTTTCTGAATACAAATAATAAGTATATGAATGGCCAATTTTTGCCGAATTATTTTAATTACAATAGTCCAAACACTATGAATAAAAAGTCTTATTTACTTAAAAAATAAAACTGGAGGGGCCTTCATTCGACTTTCTTGAACTTCCATTATATATATATTTATAATATTGCTTTTTTATTTTTTTACATTCACTACGATAGCTATGAAAAGAAAATCGGTTGTGCCCAACACAGAACTTTCTTTTACGTAGTTTTCATTAGAAATATATATCCCAAATAAACTGTCAAAAAATACCAATGCTCCAAAGTAATAACCTGAAATTGTACAATATAACTTATTAATACAATATATTCAAATATAATTTTAAACCTACGTATTGTATTTCAATATTTATCTGTCTAGAACGTTTACATACACATAGACACACGTAAATAGACGTCATGCTGAAAATAGATAGGTTCAAAATGATGCATTTCTGTTAAAATTACAAGTTCGAAAATGTTCATGTTACAATACTTTCTTATATACATACGTCCAAGAAAGTAACATTTTCTTTACTTTTAAGGACAATATTAATTAAAAATTTTAACAAGTGAGACTTATCCCCCTGTGTAACATCGCCCCCATTCCAAACCGAGCACTGATTATGATTCTAGCTAAACCGATATTATCGAAATGCGAAACAGGTTAGGTAAAGTAAGGTTAAAATAAAAAGCGGCGAACATTAAATTAAAAAGCTATAAGCTTTGAATTAGGGCGATTTCATGCGAATTATGAATGCCGACCCGCAATCGTAATGAATTTGCTTGAAGACTGCTCGCTCGCTCGCCTATGCGTCGCTGCCACAACACACCGCACACATTCTGGCACCTTCATTAACTATAGTAACATAACGGAACCCGATTTATTGGAACCATTAATATCTATGTCGTATTCGAATTATAGACAATAATTAATAACAAACAAAAAATCAGTCAACCAACCAAACCTCTGCGTGTTATATGATCAAAGGAGATTCATTATAGAAAACTAATAATGTTAAAACTGTCAAAACGACTGACAAAAAAAAAACTTGTAGTAATCTATCTTTAGTTACTGAGTAATTTATAATTACTTCCCATATTTGAAACGATAAAAAAAATCATACCAATTTATTTTAAAATATAGCGGACAATAGGAAAATAAATAAATAAAAATAATTCATTGAAAAATGAAATGGAGCTAGCTTGAAACTGGACACCGGTCTTAATTAACAATATGGACACACACACAAACGATGCGATGTGTGGCAGCAAATTGTGGTTGTATAGACTGTATCTATATGGAACAGTAACTAATACACAGCCATATGCACTCATACATACATATACAAATAGGTATATATGTATATACATATATCACATACAGATGAATGTACAAATGAGGAGAGTGTTTTATTATTATGATCCCTGAGGTTTGAAAGTAGGGGTTGGAACAGGGGCGTACTAAGAAAAACAATTTTACATATATATATATATATATATATATATATATATATATATATATATATATATATATATATATATATGTGTATGTATGTATATATATATATATATATATATATATATATATATATATATATATATATATATATATGTATATATATATATATATATATATATATATATATATATATATATATATATTTATATATATGTATGTATGTATATATATATATATATATATATATATATATATATATATATATATATATATGTGTATGTATGTATATATATATATATATATATATATATATATATATATATATATATATATATTTTAATCTGGTTTGCCATTCACTCATTCATTTCTTATACTTAGTTATCTATATTATTGTAATATGTTGTGTTTTAAAAGCATTCAACTATTTCTGTGTTTTATGCAACATCAATATGTGTAGTAACTAGGAAAACGTAAATGTAATATGGCTATTTTCAAAGACGATTTTTCAGTAAATTTTACGAAATTTGTATTTTTTATAATGCACGTTGTCTAAATCCAAGAATGATTTTCTAGTAACTATTTCGCTTTTTTTCAAACAAAAATTATAAGAAATTTCAATGTCGTTAATTTTTATTTCTATCACCTTTTCTTTAATATTCAAGATAGTTAAAATTGACAGGTTTTATAATTGTATCTTTATCAGTTTTGCTGAAAAGTGTTCACACACCCACATATTAATTCGGCGAAAATCGAAGAAACTAAAAATAGTTTAATTTATTCTTAAAAATTGGGATTGTTCCTTTTAATATATTCAATTTTATCCTGTACGGTTCTGTATGATCGGGTTACATGTGTGTAAGGCTGAATATTCCGTTTTGCGGCTTACACAATGGACCGTACAAGGGTGGCTTTAATCTGGCCAGTGTATACGTTGTTTAAAACAGAGTACCCCGTTACAGTACACAGTACTCCGAATATGCAGTTCGTACACAGCCCAGCAGACAGTACGCATCATCATGTATTAGAGAGAAGTACAGCATAAGCGAAGGGTGCAGGACGTGGCAGATCAGCTCGCTCCTATAGTAATGGCTATATTAGCCTTAAGCTAGGATCAGCCGCGACCAAACAACAAACCAGTGGCACCCTAACAATACTCATTCAACGGCGACACAATTAAATTAAATATTAGATACTCCGTTATAAAATTAAAATAATCATTCATAAACCACATTCACGGTGGAAATATACATTTTAAGTTGTATGTATTTATAAATTTTACGAAGGACTGATATTTATAGAGATAGCATTTAATTAGTCTAATGTATAGATATTATTCAAGAATTGGCACAACGACGTTTAATTGTGATTTTTACGTTCTTATACATGATGTATAACAAAAAAATTCTACCTCCAAATTTTAAAAGGACATTCTGTATTAGAATTGCATAATTTAAAATTAAATATTGTCTAGAATACTGTGTTAAAACCGTTTAACAACATTCAAAGTTGTTTTAATGTTATGGTTATTTGAAGACATCTATGTGCGAGTGTAAAGTGAAAGTAACCGGTGGTCATCTATATATTGCTTTACTTTAAATTCGCTTTTTTCAGAAAAATTCTTTTCGTTGGTCCCAAGAATATCTCGCGTTCAAAATGCATTTTGTTTCTTATCCTAATATAGCTATTGTTTGAACCCACAAAAATCAATTTTAATTTTTTTCTATACCTTTATACGGTGCTTGCAAAATAAAAAATAAATCATTAAAAACAACCTATTTTCAGGTTTGTTTAAAATTTTGCCGGAAATACTTCGTTTCTTTCTCTGAGGTCCAAACCATAGCCAATGACTATGTCTTTCACCCTATCCTTAATTATTACCATAGTTTATTACAGAAGCTCTGCAATCGTTGGGACCGTATGGTAAATAGATTTTGCGCCGCGCCGTAAGGAATGATGCTACTTAAAAAACAACACTAGCAAAAAAAAAATGTGTAAATTTTTTTTTGTGACCTTCAATAGTACCTACTACAATATATTATTAAAAAAAATCATTAAATTTTAAAGTTAGTCTTAAATAGGCACCATTGGAAAGCTAAAGAGTTTATCTTCACGATGGTAGGTTCCGTATTTTAATTCGGTTTAATAAGATTCCTTTTTTCAAAATGAAAATTGGCATTTTTTAAGGAGTTATCGGGGCATAAAATGAGTGAAAAATAAAGTTAAATAGTTTGATATCGAATTTTTTGTTCATTAATTGAAAAGCTTTATTGGAAATGTTATTTATACTATATTATTTATATACACTGCCACGCCACGGCACACTACAACGTAATATAACATATTTTTCCTCAAATGCACATTTCTATACCCTCCAAATTTGGTCAAAGAAGTATCTTTACATTTTATATAACACAGTAATGCAGTGAAAACTATTTATATATGAATTTGATTTTTTTTTTGCAAAATATGAATTTTGTAACGTTGAATACACACTGGGTAGCTGTTACCCAGATGTTCAGTTCTTTTATGTCCATACTTCAATCCTTATAGGTGTCCATGCCCTTGGTTGTCAAGTAATGAGAACTTTTCTTACACCCCAGCCCGAGAACCACACCTACTCCTGGTTTTCAAATACTGCCAATTTTGAAAGTGTGTATACTAAAGAATTGTTCACAGCTAAAGAATTAATAATTAAGCTTAGAAATTATAAGTAATAATTCCAGTTTGTTGTATGACATACAAGGTTAACGTTCACAGCAACAATAATTTTCATAAATTGTGTTGCTTGGAATATTAACATTGCATGTCATAATACAAATTAGATTATTATTTGTAATTTTCTAAGCTTAATTACTAATTGCTTCGAAATGAACAATCCTTTAGGGTTAAAAAACGAGTATTCAGTAAATCGTACATTCTTAGAAAAAACTTACAGGTATGTAATTACTTTCAAAAATAGGGGGTTTTCTTTCGAACAATATACAGGCGTCAAGCGGCAATTATGTACAGCCAACGAACTCTCCGACACACGGTATACAACGTATTGTGTATGCTCCAGAATAAAATAATTGTCACGTCGCGTCGGTTATGAGAAAAATTCTGTTGTAATATACTGAATTCTGTTCTCACTCAATTAGAGATTTTTAACTCGAATATAGTATTTAAAGGTAGTAATCTACAGGTGTCGTATGAAAAATGTATATATTTGAATATTAATATATGAAACAATGCATGAACATTATGCAATTTGGCATTTGTAACAGTTTAATTTAAATAATCAAAAATATAAAAGAAATATTATTTAAAAAAATATGACGACTCCTTTCAGTTATAACTCATAACTTCTGCAGAATATTAGTTTAAAGTTATAGATATGGATAGTACTCCTGTAAATATTCTTAAGTTTAAAATTTTATAATTTACAGTTTTTGCTGTTTGGCCATCACAGACAAAACCACAAACGGGCAGTAGTTCGAAAATAATCAGACACGATTCATGGAGGGTGATTTCGTGATTACATTACTTCCTTATAAACATTCGTATAGAAATGTAAAAAGTTTGTAAAAACATTTTGCCAATTTGAATAGTTTCGGTATAGTTTGGTAGCCACTGTACTTAAATCGGGTATGTACCCGGGTCTAGAGCGCGTACAATGCGTGTATAGAGATAAATGAAATGAACTCTCGGTTAAGAAATAAAGTAAACAGCATTTGTCGCCTCGAGCGCTGCATTGCAACATGTCTCGACGCACAGCACACACACACATGCATACACACTTGGTCTCGGTATAGATAGAGCTACAGAGAACAGAGATGCGAGGAAGTACAACAGAGAAAACGATAGATGATGATGCCGCAGGATATAAACGACAGGGGCTGTATGCTCCAACATCGAGGGGAGCGGGGCAAGCGAACGACAACCAGCCCCAATATGGCGGCGGTTTCAACGTATCACAAATATGGCCGCGCACATTATTACACAGTATCGAATACGGTACTGTGTTATGATTGAGATCTGATATACGTATACAAAAGAATTTGACTTTTAAGATTTCAATTTGGTAACACATCGTCAGGACTTGGTTCGTGGTTCCCTGTAGGTGTTCAGTGAACATCTGAACTATTCATCATTCTAGGAGGGATCTTAAATTACATAAAATAATATCAAGATGGCCAAATATGGTGCATATTTAGTTTCAAGAACTTCACAATGCTTTATTGAATCAATACTTGATGAGGTGTTAACACTTTCTTGGAAGATGTCTAGAAGGCAGTAAACATGAAAATTTTCGAACTCGAGATTTTAACGGAAATGAATTTACAAATATAGAAACTCGTTGGAAGTTTTCATTTTTTCTTACAAAACAAGTTTACCACATGTCCATCTGTTCAATTTTAACTGCTCTTTTAATTTTTGTAAAACAATGCATGTTTCTAAAACTCAGTCTTTTTTTAAGTGTTTTTCTTTTTTTCAAGCAAATCTTTTCGTAATGAAAACCGACACATTATCACGTATTTAAATAATTGAAGTCTCCAAGACATATGTGTAAATAAAACGTATAATTAATTAATTATATTTCCATAATATTATAGAAGGGGGAAATGCTGAAATACAAGAAAGGAGGTGGGGGGGAAATAGAAGGCGGCACGAATTTCGAATCCTCGCCTTTGGGGAAACAAAAAATTATTAATGAGCATGGAGTTTCCGCATCATGTACACCTTGTAAAAACAAAGTGTAAAATAACAATTCAATTTTATCAAACACGCATCGTATACAGCTTATTAAAATACATTTTACATATATTGTTTCTATTTTCTGATCTGAGCAAATATATATATATATATATATATATATATATATATATATATATATATATATATATAATAAATAAGTAATAAAATTATAAGAATATCAAGTGAAGGCCACACCAGCTTATTTTTATTAATTAATTAATAATATATTTCCCATCACAGTTGCTCGTAATACTATCAAAAGAAACGGGATGTCCCAATCCCGCAATTTCCTAATGCAATGACAAGGATAATACCGGGGATTTCGCTGGCAACGTGCTGTGTTAACTCAAATTGAATCACCTGCGACAAAATGTAATTACATTTTGTGCAGGTACACCAACATAAAGAAATAAAAAAAGCAGCTCCTACAATTGCGACTATATCATTATTGTAAGATGTCATTAAGAATTGCGAGAAACAAAAAGAGCCTAAAATTGGAATTTTAATTTAAAAATAATTTCCCATTGTTCACGCTCGTAACAGATAAGTTAAAATTGCCATAAATCACGGAAGGGATGCAGATAAATTGGTGTTCTCTTGGGATATATGTTTCAAGATATTTACGGCGGTTTCAGGAATCAACCCTTGTGCAAGATAATTAAATAAATCACGAAATTTGATTATTTTTTCAGAGGAAGTATTAAGTTAGGTTGTTATTTTAGCTCGTCGTACAGTATGTATAACTGAATTCGATTGTGTCACCTTAACATTTTCAGAATAAATAAATTAATAAATAGCACCGTAACTCGGTTCACGTCTCGCAGTTTCAAAAGATGTGCATGACTCATCAACTGACCCGTACGAAGTACAGAAGTGCTAAAGCATTCTGTCGTGTGTCTGTGGCATTCTCGGATCAAAATATTTCCTTGCCAAAAAGCGTTTTTCTCATCTCGTCGTCCTGAATACACAATATATATATATATATATATATATATATATATATATATATATATATATATATATATATATATTTCGAGCGACCGAGCGAGCGAACGACAACTATCGCAACAGTATATATATATATATATATATATATATATATATATATATATATATATATATATATATATATATATATATATATATACTGTTGCGATAGTTGTCGTTCGCTCGCTCGGTCGCTCGAAAGACTATTCCTCTGAATGTAACGGAGCGATTTGAACTAAATTTGCTTAACATATTCTTTTGGCATCTCATTTGAATCCGTTCGCAGTTTAAATTCGATCACCCGTATACTTTCGGAGTTATTGGACCTCTTTCATACTACCCTTAGGAAAATAATTAAAACATCAAAAATTCTACAAAGAATTCTAAGATATTTTATATCTACAATGAAATGTTTCAAAATTTGATCTTATTGCTGTATAAAAGTATGTGTATTTAGATGTATGTAGATATTTGCAGTTACTAAATATGTATAATTGGAGCAAGTATGCGGATAGGTAAATCAACTATTCATATTAAAATGATTGCAATACATATTGTTCAGAATATATTCGAAATTTCCCGCACAATATTAGTGCTTTAAAATACCAACAGAAGGGAAGGCAAAGTTGGCGCGCAAAAAACAAACAAAAATAACAAAAGAGTGAGTAGTAAAAAAACTTGCTCGTATTTATTGTACAAAAACGAGGGTACAAATTTAGTTGTGTTGTGTAATAATCATGTTCAATAAAAAATATTATGTGATTACAAACCAATCCCCTGTTTTCCTCAACATTTGGTCCTTCGAACCGGATAGTTTATAATTTAATCCTCAAAGCTATCGAAACAAAGGTGAAAAATAAGCAGGTCGCAGCATTGGTACGTCATCAAGACGAAGAAGAGACGGCACACGTTCACTACGCGTTCATCATGAACCATCGCCTGCAGTGCGCAGCACAGTAACGAAGCCGGACCATCGAGACGGTGGAGAGCACGTCATCAACACAGCCAAGAAAACGTCGTTCATCATACGCAACACGTTATTTTGCATCGCAGTAAGTGTACCCCAGCAGAAAAGTGAGTACTTTTAGCCCATATTCAATCTCTCTCCTTCCTGAATCGAGTTACGCTGCTTAAAATTGTAATTCGCATTCATTCATAAAAAATGGGGCGAAAGAAATCAGAAACTTCACGGTTATCAGAGCTGTACATTAGTTGTAAATCTGTTAACGCAAAGTTAGAAGTATTTCGCGCATATGTATTGAACGTTACGGATGCATTCAATGCCAACAATACTTTAGATAAATATACTCTCACTGAATTGGAGCTTAGATACGATAAAACCAAAGAACTGTTAGACAAATTTGATACATTGCAAGAGGAAATCGAGTCCTTAACTGAAAACTTAGATAGTGAATTAGAAAGGCGGCAGATGATAGAAGCCCAGTTTTATACAATTCTATCGAAAGCAAAAACTTTGTTAGATGAAGTGACAAAAAATCACAACGTTAGTAGCAATGAGAACATACCCGCGTCACATACGCACCCTATAGAGTCAAGTCAATATCGAAATGTAAGGTTACCTACGATGGACTTGCCCAAGTTCAATGGAAACTATAATAAATGGCTAGAATATCGGGACACATTCATATCAGTTATCCACAATAGACAGTCAATAGATAAAATTTTAAAGTTTCAATATCTGAGGTCATCTTTGCAGGATGAAGCGGCGAGTGTAGTGAGTTATTTAGAGATATCTGCGAGTAATTATGATCTTGCGTGGAAGCTTTTACGTGAGAGGTATGACAACAAGCGTATGTTAGTAAATAATCACATTAAATCCTTATTTAACTTGCCGAAGCTAGAAAAAGAGTCCTCCAAGGGCATCAGACAACTTGTAAATGAAACTTCTCAGCACACACGTGCCCTAGAAATGTTAGAACAACCAGTCATACATTGGGATACCATTATTATACACCTAATCGTTAGTAAACTAGACCCAATTACCAAGCGGGAATGGGAAACTCAAATAAAAAACATTGATGAGCCCACATTAGAAGCATGCTGTGTATTTTTAAACGGGAAAGCTGATATGTTAGAGAGTCTTGAAAGTACCAAACCAGAGTCATTAAAGACAGCTAATATTTACGACAAAACTAGCTCACGATTCAATCAACCCAATCGTCCAAGCATAAAGACATTTGTGTCAGGTTTCAGCACAAATTGTACCTTTTGCAAAGGGTCTCACGCGATTTCACACTGTCCAGAATATCTCAATTTAGCTGTAAACCAACGTTCAGAACAAGCTAAAATCAAGCAGTTGTGTATGAATTGTCTGAGAACCGGACACTTCATTCGCGAATGCAAGTCGAGCCTATGTAGGAAGTGTGGACTTAAACATCACACATTGTTACATTTTGATAGAGATAACACATCACAAAGGTCAAAACCAGAAAAAGAAAACGTTACACAAAATCTCGAACAAAACCACAAAGCGGACAAACCCGTAAAGTCAAATAGTCCGCAGTTAATGTTGAACACGGCTTCAACGCAAGTATTACTTGCAACTATATTAGTAGATGTTATTGGTTCAAACGGAAAATCACACGAATGTCGAGCACTGCTCGACTCCGGATCACAATCGAATTTGATCAGAAGTAGTTTTTGCAAAAAATTAGGTGTCGTGACACAACCCACAACTATCTCTATAACGGGTATTGCATCGGTCAAATCTTCGATAGACTCCCAGTGCACGCTGACTATAAAATCGCGCAATAGAAACTTTTGTCAAAAAATCTCTTGTTATGTCCTCCCAAGTATTTGTGATGATTTGCCCAATCACATGATTAACATACAGGAATTAAACTTACCAAGCCACGTTAAGTTGGCAGACCCCACATTCAACGTTCCTCAAAGAATTGACATGTTGCTGGGAGCTCACCTTTTCTGGCAAGTTCTTGAAAATGGGCGAATAAAATTAGGCAACACTAAACCAATGTTGCAAGAGACAAAATTAGGTTGGATATTAACTGGACCTATTCCTCAAACGAGCACCAGTATCTTTTGTAATGTGAACAAAACAGATTTTATCAACAAACCTTGGTCAATAGACGAGCAAGACCAACTAAGTAAATTTTGGACTATTGAAGAAGTATCCACAGAGCCTGTACGTTCAAAGGACGAGCTTGCATGTGAGGCACATTTTGTAAAAAATGTCAAACGCGACAGCACAGGGAGATTCATAGTTGACATTCCATTGAAAGGTTGCCCTTCTACATTAGGAGATTCAAAACAAAGAGCGCTAAACCAGTTTTACTCATTAGAACGGCGATTGTTAGCAAACGCGAGCCTGAAGTCCCAATACATCGAATTTATAGCAGATTATATCAAGGAAGGTCACATGCAAAAAAGTTTAAATACTAATACGAACTTTTCCTACTTCATGCCTCATCATGGAGTAGTAAAAGAAGATAGCACAACCACAAAACTTAGGGTAGTATTTAATGCCTCTGCGCCTACCACCACTGGGATCTCATTCAACGATCTGCAATTGGTAGGACCAACCCTTCAAAATGATATTTTCCAAATATTAGTTAGATTTCGCGAATATGCGTATGTTGCATGTGCAGACATAGCGAAAATGTATAGACAGATATTAGTTAATCCCTCTCAGAGATCATTTCAGCAAATCCTATGGCGGAAAAACCCAGAGGAACCTGTCACTGAATACACCCTCAATACTGTTACTTATGGTACAGCCTCTGCACCATTTTTGGCAATTCGTTCTCTCTATCAATTGTCCGTAGAATGTGCTAGTTTTCATAGCGAAACGTCTAGAATCATTGCAAATGACTTTTACGTAGATGACTTGTTAACGGGAGACAACAACTCCACAAATCTAGCAGAAAATTGTAAGTTAGTCTCGGACTGTTTAAAATCGGGCTGTTTTGAACTGCGAAAGTGGAAAACTAATCACCCAGATATTTTACGAAATCTCAAATTAGACTCGACTAAAGACTCTTTCAAACTAGGACAAAATGAAAACTCAAAAACGTTAGGTGTGTTTTGGTCATGCGAAACAGACACCTTAACTTTCAAGATAAGTGTCGATTTCGAACGAACGAAAGTAACAAAAAGAACTATTTTATCTAGTAGTTCTCAGATTTTTGATCCACTTGGGCTGTTAGCTGTCTGTACGATAACAGCAAAAGTAATGCTTCAGAAATTGTGGCTGGAAAAACTGTCCTGGGATGAACCGATTCCACAAGTCTTATGTAACCAATGGGTTAATTTTAGAACACAATTAGTTGAACTAAATCAATTAGAAATACCCAGACATGTTTCGTTGAAAACCAACAATATAACAGAACTTCATACATTCTGCGACGCTTCAAACGAAGCATACGGAGCGTGCTTGTACGTAAGAACCGTAGAGTTACAGAGTAACATAACCACTGTTAAACTCTTATGCGCCAAATCAAAGGTAGCCCCCTTAAAACCCCTGAGCATGCCACGACTAGAACTTTGTGCGGCTGTAATAGCATCTCGACTTATCAATAAAGTATTAAAATCCACCAACGCACACTATAAAGATTGCACGATGTGGAGCGATTCCACGATCGTTCTCGCGTGGATTCGTACATCACCAAATTTACTCAAAAACTTCGTCTGCAATAGAGTTGCAGAAATCCAGTCTCTAACAGCAGAACTTGTGTGGCGACATGTACCCACCAAAAGTAATCCGGCGGACTTAGTCTCACGCGGGGTCAGTCCCAATTTAGTAAAAACTTGTAGCCTGTGGTGGGACGGACCTAGCTGGTTAGCAGAAGAGCGTAGCCAGTGGCCACGTAAAACAGCAGACACCGAGTCTCATGTGTCAGAACTCAAAACAATACCTAATATTCAAATAAATTTAAACGTAACCACTCATGAGTTGCTAACTCGGTTTTCTTCCCTTAACAAACTAAAACGGGTCATAGCCTATTGCATGCGCTTTAAGGGTAATTGTGTAACGAAGAAAAAGGGAAATAACTGTCAGTACGGTGCATTAACAGTTACAGAATTGAGCGCGGCGTTCACTTGTATCATAAGGATAATTCAACAAGAAGCATTTCCTACGGAATACCAAAGCTTACAGAATAAATCACAAATACCACGAAATAGTAAACTATTGAGCCTAACCCCGTTTTTAGACAACGATAATATTATACGAGTCGGTGGTAGAATTCAGGCGTCTCTTTTCGAGTACAGTAAAAAACATCCTATTATTATTCCGTCACATCACCACGTTACCAAATTGTTATTTAAGGCTGAACACCTAAAACTTCTTCACGCTGGGCCACAACAATTGTTGTACGAGATACGTGAAAACTTTTGGCCACTATCAGGTAGAAATATTGCAAAGAAAACAGTCAGAGAATGTATTAGATGTTTTAAGGTAAAACCACGAACACTACATCCCATTATGGGAAACCTCCCCAGAAACAGAACTCGGCAATCGTATCCATTTTCCTTTTGTGGTGTCGATTACGGCGGACCCTTTCTCTTAAAAGATAAAAAAGGTCGCGGTTGCAAACTACAGAAATCATATATTTGCTTGTTTGTATGTTTCACTACAAAGGCTATACACATAGAATTAGCAATAGATTTGACAAAGGACGCGTTCATAGCCGCGTTTAGACGGTTTGTAGCTCGCCGCGGAAAACCGGTAGAGTTGAACTCAGACAACGGGAAAAATTTTGTAGGAGCCAATAACGAGCTTCATGACTTGGGCAGTTTCATAATAGATAACAGGGCTGAGTTAGAAACACAGCTAAACAATGAGGGCGTCAAATGGAACTTTATTCCTGCCCACTCTCCTCATATGGGAGGATTATGGGAAGCTGGCATAAAATCCGCGAAATTTCACTTGAAAAGGGTGGCTGGGAACGCATCTTTAACGTACGAAGAGTTTTTGACATTGTTAAATCAAGTCGAAGCAGTATTAAACTCGCGTCCAATCTCTCCACTATCGTCTGATCCCGACGACCCGCTTCCCTTAACTCCTGCACACTTTCTGGTGGGACGACCACTGACGTCACTTGCAGATCCGAATCTGCAACATCTAAAGGAGAATCGATTGTCAATGTATCAACGATTACAACAGATGAACCAACAGTTTTGGTCTCGTTGGACCAAAGAATACATATCCGAACTGCAGCAACGCCAACGCTGGAAGCAAACTAGCAAAGACATACAGGTCGGATCAATAGTTCTAATCAAGGACGAACATCTTCCTCCCTTAATCTGGATGATGGGTCGCGTAGAGGACCTCCACCCTGGACCCGATGGGATTACCAGAGTTGTTACCGTGAGAACAACAAAGGGTTTACTCCAACGAGCAGTGGCAAAACTGTGTCCACTGCCAACGACAGACGAATGAACGAATGTGAAAGTGAAAGATTCATGGTCAGTTGTGTGAAGTGATTTGTGTTTTAAGAATAAGACGATTATTTATGTATTTATTTTTAAGTAAAACTCGTAATCTAACTTAGATAACAAAAATTAGATGTTCCATAATGAATACAATTGTGATGTATAATTTATTAGATTTAGTTATACCGTTTGTATATTATTTGTATTATTGAAGGAAACCTTCAAGGCCGGGGGCATGTTCAGAATATATTCGAAATTTCCCGCACAATATTAGTGCTTTAAAATACCAACAGAAGGGAAGGCAAAGTTGGCGCGCAAAAAACAAACAAAAATAACAAAAGAGTGAGTAGTAAAAAAACTTGCTCGTATTTATTGTACAAAAACGAGGGTACAAATTTAGTTGTGTTGTGTAATAATCATGTTCAATAAAAAATATTATGTGATTACAAACCAATCCCCTGTTTTCCTCAACACATATTTCAACTAAACAAGGCCTACTATGCATTTCTCTCATTTCGAGATTGTATATAATACGTTATTGTCACAATTCATTAGCAACAAGTAAAATATAAATATGAAATCAATACATTTTGATACTATATACTTTAAATCAGTAATAATTATTAGTTATTGTCATTGCATCAAATTGACAAAGCATTAATAAATGTATTATAAATAAATGTTCGTCAACATCAAAACACTACCAATCATCAAAAACAATGATCATCTTTTTATGGCCCGAAACCAGTAACAAAACAAAACAATACAAAACCAAAAAAAGAATCATATATGTATATATAGGATGACATTGCCATTTATCATTTAAACATCACCCACATGTGTAATTAACCATTACACACGGGCATTGAGTAGACAGAGAACATGTATGTATGTGTACAACAAATATTATCTATATGATTCGAGCATGCAATACAACAAGTGTTTGAGAGTGTCTATATAATATGTGATTAATATTTAATTATACACATCAGTAAAGTACGGTATATACCATGCAGCACCGAGTAGGTATTGTTGTAGTCCTGTACTTCACCGCCGGCAAATCGATATACCCAGCGTTGGAGGCGGTGACACGGGCTCGCGACCGGGAACCGACAGGGGTGAAGTTTCAGTTGCCCGGGGGTGGTTTGCGCCGCCGCCGCTGTTGCGCCACCAGCGAGTTACAATATTCCCGCACATCTGACGGTGCTTCTCTCTCGCTATGGTTGTATGCTGTGCGCTAATTGGAGATACCTCCAGGGCACGATACACACACACACACAGGGCGCCCCGGAAATATATTCGGTTCGGCCAGACAGAGATAGCTAGCGATACGAAACATTTTCGTGTGCTACCGATGCTATAGTGAATAGTTGTTAATTATTAGTGGTTATTAATGCGTATATTTTGTATTTGTAACCGATTTAATTGATATTTATTAAATTATGTTAATGAAGTAATAATTGAATTAAATTCTAAAATTATTATCAACAGCACACCGAGAGAATTGTGAATTTGTGAATGTATACAGTGATTAAAATAAATATATTTCCAAATGCATCGCCTCAATAACATATGGTTCCCACATATTGTTACTGTTACTATCTAGATAGCTGTGGTGAATATATTTGTATGATTATCACATATATAGGCCCAAATTCACAATTCGATAATTTACTAAAAGTGTACATTCTTCAATATTTTAATTTAAGCAAGCCATTACAAAGTTACAATTACTTTAGGTATATGGACAACACTATAATCCCCTCGAGCTGTTTATTAATTCACAATCTTTGTTCATTCAACTCTATTCTTACACACCTTACGCATACATTCACTGTATATATATATATATATATATATATATATATATATATATATATATATATATATATATATATATATATATATATAAATATATATATATATATATATATGCAACATAAATAAGAAATAAAATACTTATATATATATATATATATATATATATATATATATATATATATATATATATATATATATTGTATATATATATATATATATATATATATATATATATATATATATATATATATATATATGTATATATATATATATATATATATATATATATATATATATATATATATGTATATATATATATATATATATATATATGTGTATTTTATCATTTATTTATGTTGCATTTTATAAATTTTGGTTTTCGTTGATACTACGATTATCATGAAACAATTTACTAAATATGGAGTGACTATGAATACAACATAAAAATGAACGAATTTCAAAAACTTTTTTTTTTTGAGAATTGTAAATAAAACTTCTATTTCATTATCTATAACTTATATAATTATAAATTTTGTACTTTCTTACACGCACTAATTATTAAGTCTTGTAATAAAGAATCATGTTGAACTCGAGATTTCAACGGATATACACGTTTTTACCCTCCCTGAATCCAATGTGACTATTTTCGCTATTAACTCTGTATGTCTAGAGCCAATACTGTCGCCCCTAAAATTGTGAAACTTTAAACGTAAGACTTTTATGGCCTAGATGTGCATCTCTTATTTTTGAAAAAGAAAAATATTCAAACCGAAAGTGCATCTTTACTCTATGCATTTTTTGTCCTTTCTCCAGTAAGGCAAAAATTGTTATAATCATAAAGATTTTTAAAAAATATTACCAGTTACGAGAAAACTGCAACGGAAAATCTTAAATTTCTTTTTTATGTTGCCATAGATGCGCATGTATAGGGATTATATTTAATTAATCGTATGAACTATGCCTGACAACATTTTGACACGGATACAAATTGATTTGTTTTTTGTCATCGTAACGTATAAGTCTTGTGCTGCCCACAATCGCTATTTTTAATATTTTTAATTATGTCGCTCTCGAGATCTTATAGTAATATAATAATGATTACCTTTAACAAAAAATAAATAAAACAAAAATACAATACACCCTTTGAGTTGGACTCGGAATGGCAGTAATTCGTAAAAGAAAAATAGTCCTTGGACTGCTGGGTATTCCACTAGCTTCAAGAACAATGAAAGCACATAAGATCTCAAGCACACAGCACAGCACGGCACGGCAAGACAAGGCAAAGAGGCAAGCATACGCGGCGTAGCCTTGGGGTGGGAGCCGAAGAGCGGCAATGGTTCTACCGTATCTACGGCCCCAATCGGGGGCGTGAGCTCGCATGCAAGCGCCCGAGGGGGCCAGTGTTACGCCGCCGCCGCAGTCGCCACCACCGCCGCCGTTTGAAATGCTGATAGCGCGCTCGGGTGCGTCCTTATCGTGTCCAATCGAATCAAATCTAAACAGCACAAACGGCACTTTACAATTCAATACGGTCTTTGAGGCTGTTGCAGGTTCACCACCCCCTACCCCGGTTCCTCCACATTGTGTCCGTGTGCTTTTTATGACTTCGGCGCCACCCTTAAACGTGGTGGACAGTGATTTTGGTTATGTAAGTGCCTCTCTGCTAGAATTGGTTTATTCAAATTTTTAGATATGCTTCTTCGACGAATTGGTATACCTAGTAGGATGGTTTGGGATAGGGATTTTTATTGAATTTTTCCCTTAAGTTTAGCAATGTCTTACGCAGTACTTTGTTGTACAAAAACCAAATTTTCGAACTATATATCTTTTATATCTATTTAACACTTTTTGGTTTTTACATCATGATATTAACAAATTAAATATTATATATATGCAATATAATATTTCATGTATTTGAAAAGGTAAAATATCTAGTTATAGCACTAAAATATTACATGATAATTACAACTCCGGTGTGCATGAAATAACTATTTATGTAACCAGTTAGGAAATACCTCATTTTATCTGAGTTGTGGAAAATCACAAAAATTTCTTAACGTGTTTCATGAAACATTTTATCCAATTCTGAAAAGACTTTTATCGTAAAAATATTTATTTTTACTTTCATCTACGAATAGATATAAGAAAGTATTGTAATCACTCTACAATTACTGATGAAAGAATACAAATTTAAACTTAAGATTTGTATAGATTCTTTAAAAAAAAACCACCTATCTTTGAAAACAATATTTAAACCGGAAGAAATGGTTTCCTCTTCCAATTTCTTCAATGTCTCAGAAACGATGAGTTAGAGAAAATATGAGCATCAAAAAGGTAAAGACATTACATTTTTTTAACAAATTTTGTAAAGAAATATTTTTTTGAAAAATCTATAATTTATTGAAAATTTTCTTTTTTAAAAATAGACTTGCTACATTTACGTTTCCCAAGTTATAATACATATATTGACATTGTTTCATAGTAATCGTAAATATAATTTAAAATAAAATAAATTAATAATATATAAAGAAGTATAAGAAAGTCAAGTGAAGGCCACTCCAGCTTAATTCAACTATATTGTAAAATCCAATATAGTAGGAACGCATATTTCTTTTGGTAAGATTTATTTATAGAAACATGTTATCCGGATTTTCGAAAATGATTTCTGAATATTTGGATAGCCGACAACATTCGGATATAATATCTGGATTTCTAAATATTCGGATATACAAATGTATCTGGATTTACGAATGTATTTATGATAAAAAATAACTGGTAATAGAAATTTTAAAATCCGTATTTCCGGAATCCATTTTTAGAAACTAGCAAATAATAATGTGCTACCGTTTCCCATTTATTATTACAAAACAACAAAAACTATAACTTTTGTTTACACCAAACTTTACTACATAAATATAACAACAAGTTACCCGTAGCATTGAAATGATCGCAAAAACCTGGATAAGTACACTGTAAAAAATTTTTACAATGATAATCATTGGTTTAATCATGACCCTCGATAATCATAGTAATTTTACATAGCAGTGTATCTTTACTATTTGGATTTTATAAAATGTAATATTACAAATTGAACAGTATATTTACATATCTAGATTTATGTTATGTAATTTTACAGATGTCGTAGTAAAGGAATACATCGCTAAATGTAAATTTTACATTAATGATGTGTAACATTAGTTTTGAAATTGTAAATTTACTAATATGAGATGTAATGTTTACATTTGTAAATGTAAAACGTTTACAAGTGTAACTGGGAAAATTAACTATTGCAAATGTAACTTTACTAATTGAAGATGTAAAATTCCGTGATTATATAGTATATTTTACATTAAATAATGTAATGGTATTCTTAATGGAAGTGTAAATTTACATTTAAAAATGTAAATTTACTTTTGCAATTGTAAACTGAGGAAGAAAGTATAGGTATTTTAACAAGTTATAATTTTTTGAATTGTTTTTATTACAAATATAAATAACAAAGAATCGAAAACATTTATGCGAACTTAATTTATGTCATTTGTTTACAAAAAATTGTAATTAAAACAAACTTTGAACAAAAAAATCATCCGTATTTCAACTAAATATTTTTAAATTTTTTTCATTAAAATTGTTAATAAATGATATGACCGACCTCACACAACATCTTTTACTTCTGCTCCCAACGTCAGGATTTATTTTCAAATATAATCTAATCGATTAATTCCATTGTTAGGAATAATCCTATGGTGTATTCGTGTATTTCATTTTGAAATTAAAAAATATAGCGAAAATTGCCTCCAAAATATGTTCGGTTCCTTCATTTATTGTATTATCTTCAATGCATATATAATTGTGGCAGATTACATTTGACCCTGAAAAAAAAAGTTAAATAAGTTTAAATTGGAAGTAAAATAAAAAAGGAATTGTTATTTTGTTTTATAAAATGATAGCTGAAAGGGGTGCATTGAAAATATAACGTACCAGGTACACTGGAAATTCTCCCTTTAATTTTTATTTTAGTGCATCTTCCTACAAGAAAAATACTGTAGAAATTTTTATTATACTTATACTATATTTTTGCTAATCTTACCTCAACTTCAAATAAAGGAAAACCAAATTCTTCGTGAAAGTATTTTGCTATAACCTTTTAAGCAGTTAAATAATGGTGTTCTGGTGCCTCGATGTTGGTATCTATTTTTATAAAGTAAATGTGATCTTCAGCATTAATATATGATATGAAAATACAGTTACAAAATGTAGAAAAACATTTTCAAATATTAAATTTACCATGTAAAATATAAAATTCCTCTAACTTCTGTAAATTTATTATCAAATTTTGATAAAACATAAAATAACAGATTCAAATACTAAATTTACAGTTTAAAAATGTAAAATTCGCATATTCCCTGTAAATGTAACAGTTTGTTCTAATGTAAAATGTAAAATATAATTTTCCAATCCTAAATTTACAGTTTGAACGTAAAATTTCAACACTTCTGTAAATTAACTATCAAGTTCTAATAAGATAATTAATAACCCTAAATATACAAGATATTATACATGTTTAACGTAAATTGCTTTTAAGCAAGTGTTAAATAACATATGAATATGTTGAAAGTTTCTGTTAATTTTACTTGCATAATTGGAATAAAAATTTAAATGGTAATTAATATATAACTTCATTTAACTTACTTGAAAAAGGAAACTTCTATTTTCAATGTTCAATTAGAAATTAGAAACACCTCTTCTTTATATATAAATATATTCACAGTTATACATTAAACAAATATACGGCCTGCTCAATATGATGCACCAGACGCATGTATAGCCTAAACAGGTCTGAACTCTGAACACATGCGTCTGTTCAATAGAACAACGCAAACGCAAATTTACACAAACACGTAATTTTACACAAGATAATTGTGAAAATACTAGATTTAATTGTAAAAATACCATCGATTATATATTTTATGTAAAGCTGCAACATTGTCATTTTCTTTTTTTTATTAATCATTGATATGAATTAAAATTACATATAATGTATACATATATATATATATATATATATATATATATATATATATATATATATATATATATATATATATATATATATATATTATATCATATATTATAGAATATATTATACCTACCTTAAATTTTGATATTCATTAATAAACAATAACATTTTTATTTACTATGCATATATAAATACTTCAAAGCAATGCGTACCTAATACTATAATACTTTAAAATTGCGTAAAAATACATGAAAACTAATAATTTGCACTCCGTTTTTGTAATATTACAACTTTTCCGATTATTTCCAAGTAAAGTTACATCAATTTCGTATTTTTACAGATCAGCCTGCGAGAATATGGAATTTTACTATTGAATATTTAATTTTGCAATAGAAAATTTAATTTTACTGTAAAATATGTAATTTTACAGTGAATTATTTAAGTTCACATAAAATATATTCATAGTTGGTAATATTACATAAAAATTGAAGAACACATGTAAAATTACACAGATATGTAATATTACGCTAATTTTTAAGGAAAAATACAAAAATAATGATTGTAATTTTACACGTATTTTTTACAGTGTATATTTAGACTCAAAACACCCAAAATTCGAGTTACCCAGTCATAATTGTAAATTTCTAATTCAGATGTTTACATTATGTGTAAATATTAATATATACTTCGATGATTATTTATTTGTCACATTTTAAAAATATACCATTTCGTGAATTCTGACACAATTATTTGTAGTTGGAAACCGCGTTCTTTAGGGCTTTAGGCAACAAAGGAGCCACCGGCTGGGTTTGTGGCCCAAAAGGCATACATGGATATAAAATCGAAATGTGTAAGACAAAGAGCAGCCTATAGAGAATATCCAACGCGCGCGCGGTCAGCTCATGAATAACGAATGAGTTTGGAGCAGCTAATGACCCACGCAATCAGACCGGCATTCGAGCAATGCGAGTCACGCATCACATCGCATCGCATCGCTCTGTACCGAACACACACAAAACGTGCACTACATGGTTAAATTCGTATGATTTTCATGGATTTATGGTTATTATAGAGTTTTGGAAAAATTATTTTAGGAATTCTAGCGAATTTTGATTTCAGGTTTTTAGCTCGTCGTGATGATCGGATGAAAAAACTTTCTTAACAGAGACATGAATCCTAAAATATAAAAATTTGGGTAGCCGAGAAGTTCCTGCCGCATTTTAAATCCAATCGTCTGTACAGGTCCGGAGTAATATAAACCCAAAATGTAGAACCCCCCTTAATACTGCCATTAGGAATATAAAAAATTAAAAAATCTACATTTCTAAGATATTTTATTTTCAGCAATTTTCTTCAAATTGTGATAAAATATATATAAAAATAATATTATTTTTCAAATTATGAACCCATTGGCAAAAGAAAAATTATTAGAATATTTTTGATCGCATTAAAAGACTGGCTTTTGTTACAGTCAAACATTAACAATCATTAATATAATAACCCAGAAATGTTTGTATGCGAGTGTGTATGTGAGTGTGTATGTGAGTGTGTATGTGTAGAACACTTTTTTGTAAAAATGCAGATTGGCATGGACGGGGATCGAACTCACGACCTCCCAGGGAGAAAGGCATGACACTTAGCCACTGCACCATGGCGACTCTTAATAACGTTATAAAAAATAATCAAATAGTTTATACTGAAATAAAACAATCACTACGATTCTGAAGTTCAGTCTGCTTTGAAATAGACAAAAACGAATCAAACGTCAGAATGAAATGTCAAAATTGGTTTTTGTGTGATAAATCTTCAATTCAAAGTTTAATCTTAAGTTTAAGGGGAGTAGCATGTTATAATTTCAATTTTTAAGTATATAATATGAAATAAGTGCATATTATTGCCTAATTAGCATATATTTTTAGCAAATACGTGTTTCTGTACATTTATTTTAATTCATAGTTAATATTTTTCACTTCAAAATGTCCAAGAAGCAGTGATTTTTGAAAATATGAGTTGCGGTAAGATTTTATAGTTCGTCAAATTATAATAACTGCAAGTAAGTAAATTTATAATTCTGATTATTAGAGAAATAAAATGTTGAAGAGATAATTCAAACATATTTAGAAACATGTTTGGTTGGCAATTTTATTCTTTTATTTTTGATGGCATAATCCATTGTATTTTAGCATATAACTAATTATCATCACTTTTAAAACTGCCGTTGTGACACTGCATCAGTTTAATACTGCAAAATTCAGAATCTAGCCTGATTATTTAATTCAAAAACAATAATGAATCAAATGTCAAATCATTAAAAATGTTGTGTAAAAAGGATTTGTAATACATATTATTTGAATAATCGATTCAAATAATAAACAGCAATCGTAAGTAAATTTATAATCCTGTTTTTTATATACAATCATAGAAACTGTCTAAATGATACAACACATATGCACCATACAAGGTTAAAATCAAAGTTAAACAAAATTTTGTTTAAATTTATCGGATGTTACACAGTGCATGATAAGCGATCAATTAGTTAATCTCAGCATAGTGATCTAAGAACAAAATAGCGTTCAAAGAAAGAACTCGATTTTTTCTTTATTATTATTTGCGATGTGGAAATTTGTATTACTATTATAGTCAAACGATACAAAATGAAGAAAAACCGTGTTATTATTATATAATTATTATATTAAATTACATGAAAATTCGGCATCAGTCAAAACTGACCTATGTTCAGTATACCATATGGGCACATGGTGCCCACGGGTGACCCTAGTGTCATTATAATCTTTTACAATTTATATTTTCAAAATTCAATGGTTATAAATAAATTTTATACTTTGATAATTTAAGTGGTTAAAAAACTGTTTTCATTTTAAATAAAATAATCCAGTGAATAGATAATACGGCATTGGGGGCTTTCACCTGTGCTTGTTGAGTAAGATATTTATAGTACATTAAAATATTAATTTTATTATGAACAAGGATAGATGCCAGCACAATGCTTCCAGCTTGGCTTACACTAAGTTCATAGTCAAAAATGAGGCAAAATAAATATATTTAGTAATATTTCTTAATTTTATGATACCTGATTTTGAAAACATACAAACATACACACACACGTACAAATACATACAGAGAAAATGGTTCGAATCGATTCAAGGATAAAATTCTAACGAATTTTTTCGTGATTACAATATTATCTTTAGGTCTTCTATTAAGAAATAAAAATTTGTAAATAATGAATATTCATCTTGATTTAGTTAGCTTTGTGATGACATAATTTTGAAGTGGTTTGTGACGATTTGTGAGGTTATGTAGTGTTAGACATACATAAGTATAAGATACCAATGTGAAGATGAGAAATGTGGTTCGGTGTTTCTGGTTTGTGGACGGGATGATTTGGTACGCTGTTATTAACACATTCCAATCGCGTTTTACGAACCATTTGGCTTCTTGTTTCAACTGCTCGAGACATTTGTACATGTCTGGTCAAAAGTATACTTATAAACACGATGACTCCCGTCTCCTTGTTATAAGAATATTGATGCTCTGTTTCACTTTCGTTGCACACATTCATTGACATTTGTTGTATATTGTTTTCTAGAGTAGGTAAATACATATTTGATTAGAAACTTCAGTATTCAATAATAATGTTTATGTTTATTGTCTGGTTTTTATATTAATACACTTCTTCTATAGTCATCAGCGGTTAAATAAATGTTTTCAATATAAATAAAATAAATAAATTATCCAGTGAATAGATAATACGGTGAGCTAAAGGCATTGGTGCACATATGTTTATTTTACGCATATTTGTATCAAATGGGACTGGTATATGCTTGAGGTCAAAAATAAAAGTTTCATGCTACCCCTTCCTATATACTTGAAATCATACAATTATAATAACCTAATTGAAATAATAAATGTTAATACCTTTTCAATATTCGTTTTCAACAAAAACTTCAATACCTGCTTATTTTATAGCAAATATTGAAGCAAGCACAAGTATTGAATTTGTAAATTATTCTCTTGGACAAAGTCTAAGAGGAAACATTGTAATTAAGAAATTTTTCGAACTGGAGATTTTAACGGTAATACACGTTTTGAGCTGCAATTAATACATATTGACAATTTTCGACATGATGTCTTGAGTGCATACTACAAAATAGTAAAACAAGAAGTTGTTCAAATTTAACAACGGCGTATGAGTTTATTTAAAATTGTTTTATTTGGTTACAAAATAGCAATTAAAGTTGGTGAGAAATAAATTTGTTATTATAGATACATACATATGTTTTCCAGTTTCATGGTAAAAACGAAAGAAAACAAGGCGAAATTTTTTGCTCGTAGGTAAATAAATTTCGCGGTATCTGTGTAGGGACCCTTAAAAACTCCCACAAAAATTTCGCACACAGAAACACGCAAAGTTTGTGCGATGAAATATTTTCCCACCAAACAAAATCGTATCGCTTGGCGCTTGGTTAGTTTCAATATCATGATTCACACACACGATCTAACAACAGTTTAGTTCCAAAAAAACAAAAATTAATACCCTCGGAAAAATTTGTATATGCGTGCTATGTTGGGTAGCACAGTAGTTTAGTGTTTTACCGGCGGCACAGGTCGTGATATCCGAAAGCGCAAACACTCGTCGGTGATGGCTTCCATGGAAATTTAACGGTTCCCATGGTCCGAAAAACACGCAGTAGATGCCGTTGCTACCGGCGGCAAATTATTACAAAAATCGCCTTACTGTGCACCATAAAGACTCGAATATTTTGACTGCGGGTTGGTGCATTCTTGAATTTTTAATGCTTTGTATTGTGGGAGAAAATAATGATACGGGGTGTCCCAAATATATCCGACGCCAGTCGCAGTCACAGCTAATAACATAGGTTTATATTTCGGGGCATCGTTCTTAGATTTTTTCTACTTGCTTTTGATTTTTTGTTGAGGGAGTTTAATATTCCTTGCTACTGGTCTTGGAATAAATTTTATGAACTTGGGATAAGGTTGTTGTTTTCGTTATAAACTCGCCGTAGGTGCTGTGCAAAAGAGCTATAATATGCGGACGAGTATATATATATATATATATATATATATATATATATATATATATATATATATATATATATATATATATATCAATTGCAAAATCAACTTTTGATTCTGCAATTGTAGAGATTCGTATACTTGGATGTACGGCAATGGTCCGTTTGAAGCAAATTTTGTGGCTCTATATATTTTTAATATATCAAAAAAAAAGTAGCAATTAAAATTTAAATCGCTGAGAAATCAACTCATCAAAATATTATTTTAGAAAATATATAAAAGAAAACATCAGGAATAATAATCTTGATATATTAAATAATTAATTAAACAATATCGATTGTTCAACACCAATCACGCAAATTGCTGAGTAATATAAATCGGATAATGAAATAGCAGAAATAGTTAAATGGTATCTTTTCCAAATGCAATGTGCAAATGTTTTCTTCTTGCAAAGTTAATAAGTATTATTAAAATGGTTAATTTCGTAGAGATTAATTATGCTCGCCGTAAGGTATCCATACTTGATAATTTCTCGGAATTAGACGACTGAGAATACTATATCTGGGAATCTTTTATATATATATTTTTTTTATCATTATTATATGTTAATAAATTAACTCTAAATAACATTCATGCATCTAAACATTTAAATAATTTTTCTTCTAAAACTGTCAAATTTATTAATATTATGAAGTATAGGTTCTCTTCTTCTTGACTGGCGTTATTAATAATGAAAAAGATTCTTACACTACAATTTTGTTTTTTACTTTCTTATACGTAATGTATAAAAAATTGTATTGTGATCACTTAATTTTTTTGTAAATCATGGGATACACCATACAAATAAAGCATTTCCCTTACATGCATCCAATGTTACCAAATAATATGTGTACAAAATTTGGTGTGAATCGTTCCGGTACCTTCAGAGGAGTAGAGGGCACAAATTTGGTCTTACGAGCGAGCGACGACTAACATCCAAGTATATGAATAATATATATTTTTGGATTCAGGGCGACGAGACAAACAGTTTTTGCTTATGAAATTTTTAGATCCGTGAATGCTACAGACACACGACTGAATGCTTTAGCTTCTTCGAAAAATTAAAAATGGATCGTCAGGCTTATATGAATTATAAAAACAAGTAAGTAGTTTTATATAGAACAATGTACAATTTTTAATTACTGTATTCCTTAGAATCGTTTTCATCATGAATATTAAAAAAATATATACATATATATTATCAAGATTTTTTTTATTTCTGGAATTTTGTTTTATTTCTTTCTGGAATTTTCTAGGCATTTATTTGATAGCCTAGCCCCCGTTTATATAGTGATAAAGATGTTACTTTCAATAAGTTTATAAACGTGAAACGAACATATAATTTTAACAGAATTATACATAATTAGCTAGCACGTCAAATTCAAAATCGATTAATTATAATTTTCTGTGATATTAATTGATTATTTAATTCTTTTAATAGACAGGTATACAGTGCTCATATTATAGAGACCGCAATCAAATTTATTTAATAACTTTAATTAAAAAGGACCAACAAAAATAGAGGGTTGCTCCTGAAATAATAACTAGCCCAGCATGGATCCACATGCTACGTGGATTCCTTGGTATGATGATAAGTATTGGTTTACCGCACGCTGTTAAGGTTTTCTCCCGAAGCTGTCACGATGGAGATATATTTTAATTTGGACATTTGGCTCGTCATACGATAATACAAACGCGCTATAGTATCTGTATCATTGGAGGATTAACAAGAATGTATAGAAATCATACTCATATACTTTGTTAATTAAATTTATTGATCCGAGAATTCTACAGACACACTTCGTACTGTGAGCTAAAAATGATTTGATAAGCACATTTCTCAGCTTACTATACATATTCATGTTTCACAGCAAAGATTGCAGAAATTTAGAACAAAATATAGCTCATTCTTTTATACATAGCGTATAAGAAAGCAATAAAAAGTCAAATCCTAATCTTACTTTTCCAATCAGCTATATTCACTAATAATCTAATTTTTTCATCATTTCATATACTTTCTTTATGAGAAAGTAATAAATGTAATTTTCGTAATATGTTATTCTTGCACTAATCTTATTCAATTTTGAAATAATAAACTTTCCTGAAATAATGAAGAAGCCTTGCAAAAATTAGTTCACTATAAATCGCGACTTCACTATACTTCATTTTAGACTTTGTCCAAGACAGTAAACATAGTGAAATGTACCAATAAAGCAGCAGCAATTTAAAATATAGAAAACTGTCGTTTCGTATCGGTGGCGATGGCACGTTTTTGCACGGCCGGTGGTCCGAATCCAAAACTCGGCAGGGTAGATTTTTAACGAGTGTGCCGGCGATATTTATACACCGCAATGCATTACGGATGGCGTAATTGGGGCGTGTACATATTAACGCACGACAACCATGTAACCCCGTTCATTATTTCCATTCTATTAATGTGACTCAGTAGGCGAATTGATTGAACCCACTATACTATATCAAACCTTTTGTAATAATCACGTATTCCTACGCAACAATTGACTAAAGAAAAATACTGCTAAGGTCTATTGTGCACGCAAAAATTGCGGTTACACAAACTGGAATTATAAAACAAAATGATAAAAATTATCAACATTCATACACAATTCGATCATTTTTCTAGGGTATAATCTATGATATTTTAATTTATTGGACTGATGTATTTTCTTATCTGGATTTTGAGATGAAGGGAAACAAATAAGTTTCTTGCAAAAAGCAGTCGTTATTTAGTAATTATTTTGATTCAACCCAACACTCCGCAGTTAAAATTCTAACTATTTCAAACTCCTGAAGATGGTATAAGGAATGCCGACATGTTGGGTTGAATCAATTTAATTATTAAAAAGCGACTGCCTTTCCCAAGAAACTAATATTCTTTTTACTATATTTTACGAAGTAATAAGTAAATATTGTAATCATATAGACATTTTGACCTTCCCTGAATCGAATGAGATTATTTTCGGAATGACCAGAGGGCCCTAAAAAACAAAGTAATCCTTAATACAAGCCTCAGATTTTTTAAGGTGAAGGTTCAGCAGTAGAAGCGAACAGTACTACAGAGTAATATCGTCATACAGGACAAACCGATAAATTTGTGTTCATTTATTTAAAGGTTATCTACACATCGCTGTATTTACAGTGTAGAAATAATAAAATTAAATATGAGCTTGAAATACCAAGCATCATTAATGCTTTCGCTATTCCTTATAAATATGTGAAAATTTAAATTACTTTAATAATTGATTTAAAAATGTTAAGTGTTTAAAATGAGTACTAAGAACATAAAATTAAGAAACTTTCTTTTAATATGTTATCGGAGTTTCCGTATTAAAATCTGATAACGTTAATGTTATATACAAATTACATTTTTTATATAGTTTTACTTAACATTAACATGGTTATACGAATCATTAAATTTACATTATGAAATCTAGAGGAAACCATTTATGATGGTGCAATAAGTAAACGCGTATTTAAATTAAAATGTAAAAAATAAAATATGCAAGCATGTGCTGTCTCTGCAACAGAATAACATATAATACCACTCTGTATATTATTTAACTCAAATAAATTATGCTATAATGGCGGGGCTATATATACTGCTGAATAAAATCAGTACGTAGGTATATAGAAATTAAAAAATATTTAGATCCCCTTATAGAACTTTTGGAATAAGATTATAGGACAGTTTTCTTCAGAAAACACAGAAAATCAAATATTAGGCTATAGTGTAATGGTCGAGCAATGGTTAAGACTCTTGACTTCCACCGTAGAAATCGGAGTTCGATTCCTGCCCATGCCAGTTTGCATTTAAAAAATAGCGTTCTACACTTTAAACTCATATATAAACAAACATAGAAATAAACATAGAAACATACACATACATCTAAATGTTTATATATGTATATAATTATAGCTGATTTTCTAAAAGCGTAAATAGGCAATGGCTACTTGTTTTTCTATTTCGATATAAACGATTTAGAACAACAATGCTTTTAACAATTATTACCCATTTTATAGTTTCCATGGAACTAAATTTACGTCTTACACATTTTTAATCCAAATTTTGAGTTGAAAAATTTGCTCCTCTAATTATTCAGTTTATTAATGAATTATAGTTATTAAGACTCAAAGAACATGGAAAATATTAAATTACTTGAAGTTTCAAAAGACGTGGATACATTTATAAATGATACACAAATTATTGATAGTGGAATAGTACCGCGTAAGCATTGCAAAGTAAAATTTAGTTAAACAATTAAAAAGTAAATTTTAATTTGAAGGCGACACTGAAAACGAATGGCAGGATTACTTTTCGAGATTTTCATGGATGCAAGGAAGATTTTAATGATACTCTTGGTTTACAAAAATTGATTTTCTAAAAGAACTGGCACAATCAATATCAAATTAAAATTTAATTGTACAACACTTGGTATTGATCGTAGTTATAACGAACCGCTGTAATTTATTTTTATTTTATATATGTTTATGTAAAATTTGTTTTATACCGAATTATACTAAATATATTTTATTGGTTTAGAACGAATAACAGAAATGAACAGATAAGCACAGACATTAATTAGCAGATATGAACAGAGAAGAGCAGACATTGAACAGCAGAAATGAACTGAAAGGAGCAGACATTGATTAGCAGAAATGAACAGAACAGAGCAGACATTAAATAGCAGAATGAACAGAAAAGAGCAAGGAATAAATTGCAGAATGGAACAGAAAAGGGCAGAGAATAAATAGCAAAAACGAAAAGAAAGGAGCTGTCATTGAACAGCAGAAGTGAACAGAAAAGTGCATATATTAAATAACAGAATGATCAGAAAAGGGCAAAGAATAAATAGTAGATATGAACAGAAAGGAGCAGAGAATAAATTGCAGAATTAAATAGAAAAGGGCAGAGAATAAATAGCCGAAATGAACTGAAAGGAGCAGACATTGATTAGCAGAAATGAACAGAACAGAGCAGACATTAAATAGCAGAAAGAACAGAAAAGAGCAAGGAATAAATTGCAGAATGGAACAGAAAAGGGCAGAGAATAAATAGCAAAAACGAACAGAAAGGAGCAGTCATTGAACAGGAGAAGTGAACAGAAAAGTGCATATATTAAATAACAGAATGATCAGAAAAGGGCAAAGAATAAATAGTAGATATGAACAGAAAGGAGCATAGAATAAATTGCAGAATTAAATAGAAAAGGGCAGAGAATTAATAGCAGAAATGAACTGAAAGGAGCAGACATTGATTAGCAGAAATGACAAGAACAGAGCAGACATTAAATAGCAGAATGAACAGAAAAGAGCAAGGAATAAATTGCAGAATGGAACAGAAAAGGGCAGAGAATAAATAGCAAAAACGAAAAGAAAGGAGCTGTCATTGAACAGCAGAAGTGAACAGAAAAGTGCATATATTAAATAACAGAATGATCAGAAAAGGGCAAAGAATAAATAGTAGATATGAACAGAAAGGAGCATAGAAAAAATTGCAGAATTAAATAGAAAAGGGCAGAGAATAAATAGCCGAAATGAACTGAAAGGAGCAGACATTGATTAGCAGAAATGAACAGAACAGAGCAGACATTAAATAGCAGAAAGAACAGAAAAGAGCAAGGAATAAATTGCAGAATGGAATAGAAAAGGGCAGAGAATAAATAGCAAAAACGAACAGAAAGGAGCAGTCATTGAACAGGAGAAGTGAACAGAAAAGTGCATATATTAAATAACAGAATGATCAGAAAAGGGCAAAGAATAAATAGTAGATATGAACAGAAAGGAGCAGAGAATAAATTGCAGAATTAAATAGAAAAGGGCAGAGAATTAATAGCAGAAATGAACTGAAAGGAGCAGACATTGATTAGCAGAAATGAACAGAACAGAGCAGACATTAAATAGCAGAATGAACAGAAAAGAGCAAGGAATAAATTGCAGAATGGAACAGAAAAGGGCAGAGAATAAATAGCAAAAACGAAAAGAAAGGAGCTGTCATTGAACAGCAGAAGTGAACAGAAAAGTGCATATATTAAATAACAGAATGATCAGAAAAGGGCAAAGAATAAATAGTAGATATGAACAGAAAGGAGCAGAGAATAAATTGCAGAATTAAATAGAAAAGGGCAGAGAATTAATAGCAGAAATGAACTGAAAGGAGCAGACATTGATTAGCAGAAATGACAAGAACAGAGCAGACATTAAATAGCAGAATGAACAGAAAAGAGCAAGGAATAAATTGCAGAATGGAACAGAAAAGGGCAGAGAATAAATAGCAAAAACGAAAAGAAAGGAGCTGTCATTGAACAGCAGAAGTGAACAGAAAAGTGCATATATTAAATAACAGAATGATCAGAAAAGGGCAAAGAATAAATAGTAGATATGAACAGAAAGGAGCATAGAATAAATTGCAGAATTAAATAGAAAAGGGCAGAGAATAAATAGCCGAAATGAACTGAAAGGAGCAGACATTGATTAGCAGAAATGAACAGAACAGAGCAGACATTAAATAGCAGAAAGAACAGAAAAGAGCAAGGAATAAATTGCAGAATGGAACAGAAAAGGGCAGAGAATAAATAGCAAAAACGAACAGAAAGGAGCAGTCATTGAACAGGAGAAGTGAACAGAAAAGTGCATATATTAAATAACAGAATGATCAGAAAAGGGCAAAGAATAAATAGTAGATATGAACAGAAAGGAGCATAGAATAAATTGCAGAATTAAATAGAAAAGGGCAGAGAATTAATAGCAGAAATGAACTGAAAGGAGCAGACATTGATTAGCAGAAATGACAAGAACAGAGCAGACATTAAATAGCAGAATGAACAGAAAAGAGCAAGGAATAAATTGCAGAATGGAACAGAAAAGGGCAGAGAATAAATAGCAAAAACGAAACGAAAGGAGCAGTCATTGAACAGCAGAAGTGAATAGAAAAGTGCATATATTAAATAGCAGAATGATCAGAAAAGGGCAAAGAATAAATAGTAGATATGAACAGAAAGGAGCAGAGAATAAATTGCAGAATTAAATAGAATAGGGCAGAGAATAAATAGCAGAAATGAACTGAAAGGAGCAGACATTGATTAGCAGAAATGAACAGAACAGAGCAGACATTAAATAGCAGAAAGAACAGAAAAGAGCAGGGAATAAATTGCAGAATGGAACAGAAAAGAGCAGAGAATAAATAGCAGAAATGAACTGAAAGGAGCAGACAATGATTAGCAGAAATGAACAGAACAGAGCAGACATTAAATAGCAGAAAGAACAGAAAAGAGCAGGGAATAAATTGCAGAATTGAACAGAAAAGGGCAGAGAATAAATAGCAGCAATGAACAGAACAGAGCAGACATTAAATAGCAGAAAGAACAGAAAAGTGCAGGGAATAAATTGCAGAATTGAACAGAAAAGGGCAGAGAATAAATAGCAAAAACGAACAGAAAATGGCAGACAATATATAGCAGAAATGAACTGAAAGGAGCAGACATTGACAAGCAGAAATGAACAGAAAGGAGCAGACATAAAATAGCAGACATGAACAGAAAGGAGCAGACATTGAACAGCAGAAGTGAACAGAAAAGTGCAGAAATGATCAGAAAAGGGCAGAGAATAAATAGCAGAAATGAACTGATAGGAGCAAACATTGATTAGCAGAAATGAACAGAACAGAGCAGGCATTAAATAGCAGAAAGAACAGAAAAGAGCAAGGAATAAATTGCAGAAATGAACAGAACAGAGCAGACATTAAATAGCAAAAATGAACAGAAAGGAACAGCCATTGACAAGTAGAATTGAGCAGACATAAAACATAGCAGAAATATGAGCAGAGAATAAATAGCAGAAGTGAACCGAAAGGAGCATATTTTAAGTAGCAGAAATGATCAGAATAGATGGCAGAGTTGAACAGAAAAGGGCAGAGAATAAATAACAGAAATGAACGGAAAAGAGCAGACATTAAATAGTAGAAATGAACAGAACAGAGCAGACATTAAATTTGAGAAATGGACAGAAAAGAGGAAATATTAAATGGCAGAAATTAACAGAAAAGGACAGTTATTTAGGAGCAGGAAAGCATCGAAATGAACAGATATGATAGATAACATCAATTATAGTGAATTATATATTAATTTTCAAACAATTCTTTAATTAATTTATCTTTAATTAAATTTATATTTAGATGTGTCAAGATGCAACAGTAACTGTTTTCCCAACATATGTACAACTATTGTTACCTAATAAAACATCAAATAAACAAAATTAAGATTTTCAATTTGAATTTCCCAGTTACAAATATAGGTCATCGCATCTCTCTTATTATTATGTCTGTCTCAATCGTTTTACCTACCTAGCCCATGTAAAATGATAGCAGTGCGGTAAATAAGTATGTTTAATTTGTATAGTTATTCTGTATTGTTGAGAATTTATTATAAGAAGGTAATTATCACTGCTGTATCTTACTTGTGCTCTATTGTCTACTTATTTGCCTATATTGCTAAGCAAGTAAACACTTAGTAACAATCCTACGCAATTGGAAGACATTAAGCCAGATAATGAAAATTTAATTGTTAAAACTGCAATACCTAAGAAAGGTATTTATTATCTCACTAGGTTAACCCGTCACTCCTAACCGATCCATCTGTCTAATTGAATAATTTGAAGGGCAGAGAATTTTCTTTGTAAATGATTGTCTATACGCTCTCAGTTCCGTCTTTCCCATCAAAACTTAGTGCAATTTCTACCAAACATAAGTAACAGTTCGTAACTAATTCGCACTAATCTTATTCGAACGATGCCTTTATTTACAATTACCACAACACTGCACTACTAGAGCCCGTGTCAAATAGAAATGTGCATTCAGTGACGTGCGATTGATTTTACCCAAATAGTATTGAAAATTACTGTGTGTTATTAAGCTCGTTAGTAAACATGGTTTTAAACAGTAAAAGTAGGTGTTTGGTGTTTAAAGTAATAAAGTTTATGGAAGAAGAAGCTAGTCAAATTTAATGTAGGCATAAACGAAAAATATTTTGTAAAATTCACACCGCTGGTCCCACTGTAGGCGGGACCATGTTCATAGTAGCTGCGCAAGAAATGACTGACGTGCACATTTCTATTTGGCACGGACTCTAACTGCAATAATCTTTTGTAAACGTACCTAGTTGTATAACATAAGAACATGAAAGATATTATCTGATTTGGCACACATCCTTTATAATTATGACGTCGTTGATATGAAAAGTAAACAAAATCAGGAATAAAGAAATTTATTACAAAATAGGTAAATTAACAAATACAAAACTAAAATAATAAATTTTAAAATAAATTAGATAATTACACAAGGAAAAGGATACGGTTACTCTACCCTGTGTGTCTTGATGACGTAGGACTTTAGACAAGATGGTATGTCTGCGCCAGTTCTCTTGAGAGAACGCCCTTCCGTCTACTTCGGTAGAGTATCCGCTCCAAACGAAAACCAAAGGAACAAATAAACGGAACAAAAATAACTAAAGAACGGTAGAACGGTAGAATAACGAATGACTTGAATGAAACGATAATCGGGATTAGCAGGAAAAGTATGTTGACAGATAAAAATTCTGAAAAGCAACTCACTTTTAAAACAAAACAAATTGCAACGCATGCTAATAAATTCTAAAAACGTGACAATATATCATTAATATAATAGCCCAGAAATGTTTGTATGTCAGTGTGTATGTGAGTGAGTTTGTGAGTGAGTTTGTGTAGAACGCTTTTTTTTTCGTAAAAATGCAGATTGGCATAGACGGGGATCGAACTCACGACCTCCAGGGTGAAAGGCATGACACTTAGCCACTGCACCATGGCGACTGTTAATAATTTTATAAAAAATAATGAAATAGTTTATACTGAAATAAAACAATCACTACGATTCTGAAGTTCAGTCTGCTTTGAAATAGACAAAAACGAATCAAACGTCAGAATGAAATGTCAAAAAAGTGTTTGTGAATCTTCAATTAAATAGATTTGAAGTTTATTTAGTGTGTTGTGTACTTTACACAGAGTGACATCTTCTATATTATATTGATATTGTATGTCAATGAGAAATTTAAATAATTGTTAGTTAATAAAATTAAGTTTTATTTATTCTAATTTGAAGTTTGTGAGTCGCTATTAAGCATTTATGTTTAAATGACCGACCAAAGAACAAATATAAATAAAAGTGCTACCACGTGAGTGTCAAGAACAGTATTTCAACGTACGAATTACGGAAACATTGTTTGAAGTTTAATCTTAAGTTTAAGGGGAGTAGCATGTAATAATTTCAATTTTCAAGTATATAATATGAAATATGTGCATATTATTGCATAATTAGCATATATTTTTAGAAAATACGTGTTTCCGTACATTTATTGCAATTCATAGTTAATATTTTCACTTCAAACTGGCCAAGAAGCAGTGAATTTTGAAAATATGAATTGCGGTAAGATTCTATAGTTCGTCAAATTATAACAACTGCAAGGAAGTAAATTTATAATTCTGATTATTAGAGAAATAAAATCTTGAAGAGATAATTCAAACATATTTAGAAACATGTTTGGTTGGCAATTTTATTCTTTTATTTTTGATGGCACAATCCATTGTATTTTAGTATACAACTAATTATCATTTTTAAAACTGCCATTGTGACACTGCAATTTAATACTGCAAAATTCAGAATCTAGCCTAATTATTTAATTCAAAAACAATAATGAATCAAATGTCAAATCATTAATAATGCTGTGAAAATACGGTTTGTAATACATATTTTTTGAATAATCGATTCAAATAAGAAACAGCAATCGTATGTCAATTTATAATTCTGTTTTTTATATACAATCATGGAAACTGTCTAAATGATACAACACATATGCACCATACAAGGTTTAAATCAAAGTTAAACAAAATTTAGTTTAAATTTATCGGATGTTACACAGTGCATGATAAGCGATCGATTAGTTAATCTCAGCATAGTGATCTAAGAACAAAATAGCGTTCAAAGAAAGAACTCGATTTTTTCTTTATTATTATTTTCGATGTGGAAATTTGTATTACTATTATAGTCAAATGATACAAAATGAAGAAAAACCGTGTTATTATTATTAAATTACTTGAAAATTCGCCATCAGTGAAAACTGACCTATGCTCTGTATACCATATGGGCACATGGTGCCCACGGGTAACCCTAGTATATATATATATATATATATATATATATATATATATATATATATATCTTCTTATCTTTTATACAACTAGGTACGTTTACAAAAGATTATTGCAGTTAGAGTCCGTGCCAAATAGAAATGTGCACGTCAGTCATTTCTTGCGCAGCTACTATGAACGTGGTCCCGCCTACAGTGGGACCAGCGGCGTGAATTTTACAAAATATTTTTCGTTTATGCCTACATTAAATTTGACTAGCTTCTTCTTCCATAAACTTTATTACTTTAAACACCAAACACCTACTTTTACTGTTTAAAACCATGTTTACTAACGAGCTTAATAACACACAGTAATTTTCAATACTATTTGGGTAAAATCACTGAGTCCAATATGGCTGAGCGCATTGCATATTATTGGCCCTTTAGGAAAGAAGGAGGAGCAATACTCAAATGTGTCTTTCGCGCATGCACATTTCTATTTGACACGGGCTCTAGTAGTGCAGTGTTGTGGTAATTGTAAATAAAGGCATCGTTCGAATAAGATTAGTGCGAATTAGTTACGAACTGTTACTTATGTTTGGTAGAAATTGCACTAAGTTTTGATGGGAAAGACGGAACTGAGAGCGTATAGACAATCATTTACAAAGAAAATTCTCTGCCCTTCAAATTATTCAATTAGACAGATGGATCGGTTAGGAGTGACGGGTTAACCTAGTGAGATAATAAATACCTTTCTTAGGTATTGCAGTTTTAACAATTAAATTTTCATTATCTGGCTTAATGTCTTCCAATTGCGTAGGATTGTTACTAAGTGTTTACTTGCTTAGCAATATAGGCAAATAAGTAGACAATAGAGCACAAGTAAGATACAGCAGTGATAATTACCTTCTTATAATAAATTCTCAACAATACAGAATAACTATACAAATTAAACATACTTATTTACCGCACTGCTATCATTTTACATGGGCTAGGTAGGTAAAACGATTGAGACAGACATAATAAAAAGAGAGATGCGATGACCTATATTTGTAAGCGGGAAATTCAAATTGAAAATCTTAATTTTGTTTATTTGATGTTTTATTAGGTATCAATAGTTGTACATATCTTGGGAAAACAGTTACTGGTGCTTCTTGACACATCTAAATATAAATTTAATTAAAAATAAATAAATTAAATAATTGTTTGAAAATTAATATATAATTCACTATAATTGATGTTATCTATCATATCTGTTCATTTCGATTCTTTCCTGCTCCTAAATAACTGTCCTTTTCTGTTAATTTCTGCCATTTAATATTTCCTCTTTTCTGTCCATTTCTCAAATTTAATGTCTGCTCTGTTCTGTTCATTTCTACTATTTAATGTCTGCTCTTTTCCGTTCGTTTCTGTTATTTATTCTCTGCCCTTTTCTGTTCAACTCTGCTAATCAATGTTTGCTCCTTTCAGTTCATTTCTGCTATTTATTCTCTGCCCTTTTCTGATCATTTCTGCACTTTTCTGTTCACTTCTGCTGTTCAATGACTGCTCCTTTCTGTTCGTTTTTGCTATTTATTCTCTGCCCTTTTCTGTTCCATTCTGCAATTTATTCCCTGCTCCTTTCTGTTCTTTCTGCTAATCAATGTTTGCTCCTTTCAGTTCATTTCTGCTATTTATTCTCTGCCCTTTTCTGATCACATCTGCTGTTCAATGTCTGCTTCTTTCTATTCATGTCTGCTATTTTATGTCTGCTCCTTTCAGTTCATTTCTGCTTGTCAATGTCTGCTCCTTTCAGTTCATTTCTGCTATTTATTGTCTGCCATTTTCTGTTCGTTTTTGTTATTTATTCTCTGCCCATTTCTGTTCAATTCTGCAATTTATTCCCTGCACTTTTCTGTTCAATTCTGCAATTTATTCCCTGCTCTTTTCTGTTCTTTCTGCTATTTAATGTCTGCTCTGTTCTGTTCATTTCTGCTAATCATTGTTTGCTCCTTTCAGTTCATTTCTGCTATTTATTCTCTGCTCTTTTCTGTTCCATTCTGCAATTTATTCCTTGCTCTTTTCTATTCTTTCTGCTATTTAATGTCTGCTCTGTTCTGTTCCATTCTGCAATTTATTCCTTGCTCTTTTCTATTCTTTCTGCTATTTAATGTCTGCTCTGTTCTGTTCATTTCTGTTAATCAATGTCTGCTCCTTTCAGTTCATTTCTGCTATTTATTCTGTGCCCTTTTCTATTTAATTCTGCAATTTATTCTCTGCTCCTTTCTGTTCATATCTACTATTTCGTCTTTGCCCTTTTCTGATCATTCTGCTATTTAATATATGCACTTTTCTGTTCACTTCTGCTGTTCAATGACTGCTCCTTTCTGTTCGTTTTTGCTATTTATTCTCTGCCCTTTTCTGTTCCATTCTGCAATTTATTCCTTGCTCTTTTCTGTTCATTCTGCTATTTAATGTCTGCTCTGTTCTGTTCATTTCTGCTAATCAATGTCTGCTCCTTTCAGTTCATTTCGGCTATTTATTCTCTGCCCTTTTCTATTTAATTCTGCAATTTATTCTCTGCTCCTTTCTGTTCATATCTACTATTTATTCTTTGCCCTTTTCTGATCATTCTGTTATTTAATATATGCACTATTCTGTTCACTTCTGCTGTTCAATGACTGCTCCTTTCTTTTCGTTTTTGCTATTTATTCTCTGCCCTTTTCTGTTCCATTCTGCAATTTATTCCTTGCTCTTTTCTGTTCATTCTGCTATTTAATGTCTGCTCTGTTCTGTTCATTTCTGCTAATCAATGTCTGCTCCTTTCAGTTCATTTCGGCTATTTATTCTCTGCCCTTTTCTAATAAATTCTGCAATTTATTCTCTGCTCCTTTCTGTTCATATCTACTATTTATTCTTTGCCCTTTTCTGATCATTCTGTTATTTAATATATGCACTTTTCTGTTCACTACTGCTGTTCAATGACTGCTCCTTTCTTTTCGTTTTTGCTATTTATTCTCTGCCCTTTTCTGTTCCATTCTGCAATTTATTCCTTGCTCTTTTCTGTTCTTTCTGCTATTTAATGTCTGCTCTGTTCTGTTCATTTCTGCTAATCAATGTCTGCTCCTTTCAGTTCATTTCGGCTATTTATGCTCTGCCCTTTTCTATTTAATTCTGCAATTTATTCTCTGCTCCTTTCAGTTCATATCTACTATTTATTCTTTGCCCTTTTCTGATCATTCTGTTATTTAATATATGCACTTTTCTGTTCACTTCTGCTGTTCAATGACTGCTCCTTTCTGTTCGTTTTTGCTATTTATTCTCTGCCCTTTTCTGTTCCATTCTGCAATTTATTCCTTGCTCTTTTCTGTTCATTCTGCTATTTAATGTCTGCTCTGTTCTGTTCATTTCTGCTAATCAATGTCTGCTCCTTTCAGTTCATTTCTGCTATTTATGCTCTGCCCTTTTCTATTTAATTCTGCAATTTATTCTCTGCTCCTTTCAGTTCATTACTGCTATTTATTCTCAGCCTTTTTCTGATCATTTCTGCACTTTTCTGTTCACTTCTGCAGTTTAATGTCTGCTCCTTTCTGTTCATGTCTGCTATTTTATGTCTGCTCCTTTCTGCTCATTTATGCTTGTCAATGTCCTTTCAGATCATTTCTGCTATTTATTCTCTGCCATTTTCTGTTCGTTTTTGCTATTTATTCTCGGCCCTTTTCTTTTCAATTCTGCAATTTATTCCCTGCACTTTTCTGTTCTTTCTGCTATTTAATGTCTGCTCTGTTCTGTTCCATTCTGCAATTTATTCCTTGCTCTTTTCTATTCTTTCTGCTATTTGTCTGCTCTGTTCTGTTCATTTTTGCTAATCAATGTCTGCTCCTTTCAGTTCATTTCTGCTATTTATTCTCTGCCCTTTTCTATTTAATTCTGCAATTTATTCTCTGCTCCTTTCTGTTCATATCTACTATTTCGTCTTTGCCCTTTTCTGATCATTCTGCTATTTAATATATGCACTTTTCTGTTCACTTCTGCTGTTCAATGACTGCTCCTTTCTGTTCGTTTTTGCTATTTATTCTCTGCCCTTTTCTGTTCCATTCTGCAATTTATTCCTTGCTCTTTTCTATTCTTTCTGCTATTTAATGTCTGCTCTGTTCTGTTCATTTCTGCTAATCAATGTCTGCTCCTTTCAGTTCATTTCTGCTATTCAATGTCTGCTCCTTTCTGTTCATTTCTGCTTTTAATTCTCGGCCCTTTACTGCTTATTTCTGCTAATTATTCTCTGCCCTTTCTGTTCAATTCTGCAATGAATTCCTTGTTCTTTTCTGTTCTTTCTGCTATTTAATGTCTGCTCTGTTCTGTTCATTTCTGCTAATCAATGTCTGCTCCTTTCTGTTCATTTCTACAATTTATTCTCTGTCGTATTCTGTTCATGTTTACTATTTATTCTCTGCTCTTTTCTATTCATTTCTGCTATTTATTCTCTGTCCTTTTCTGTTCATTACTACTGTTCAATGTCTGCTCTTTTCCTTTAACTATATATTCTTTTTCTGTTCATTTCTATTATTTATTCTCTGCCCTTTTCTTTTCATTTCTACAATTTATTCTCTGTCCTTCTCTGTTCAATTCTGCAATTTATTCTCTGTTCTTTTCTGTTCATGTCTGCTATTTAATATATGCTCGTTTCTGTTCACTTCTGCTGTTCAATGTCTTCTCCTTTCTGTTCATTTCTGTTATTTAATATATGCTCTTCTCTGTTCATATCTGCTAATTAATGTCTGTGCTTATCTGTTCATTTCTGTTATTCGTTCGATTTTCTAAACCAATAAAATGTATTTAGTATAATTTGGTCTAAAACAAATTTTACATAAACATATATAAAATAAAAATAAATTACTTCGGTTCGTCATAACTACGATCAATACCAAGTGTTGTACAATTAAATTTTATTTTGATATTGATTGTGCCAGTTCTTTTAGAAAATCAATTTTTGTAAACCAAGAGTATCATTAAAATCTTCCTTGCATCCATGAAAATCTCGAAAAGTAATCCTGCCATTCGTTTTCAGTGTCGCCTTCAAATTAAAATTTACTTTTTAATTGTTTAACTAAATTTTACTTTGCAATGCTTACGCGGTACTATTCCACTATCAATAATTTGTGTATCATTTATAAATGTATCCACGTCTTTTGAAACTTCAAGTAATTTAATATTTTCCATGTTCTTTGAGTCTTAATAACTATAATTCATTAATAAACTGAATAATTAGAGGAGCAAATTTTTCAACTCAAAATTTGGATTAAAAATGTGTAAGACGTAAATTTAGTTCCATGGAAACTATAAAATGGGTAATAATTGTTAAAAGCATTGTTGTTCTAAATCGTTTATATCGAAATAGAAAAACAAGTAGCCATTGCCTATTTACGCTTTTAGAAAATAAATAAATTCTAAAAACGTGACAATATATATATATATATATATATACACATATATATATATATATATATATATATATATATATATATATATATATATATATATATATATATATATATATATATATATATTTAATGAAATATATACAATTTAAGTTTAAGAAAATCGAGTAAAGACCACTCCAGCTTCTTTTTATGTATCTTCAGAGGAGATGAGCCACAAAGTCTGGTCTTTTCATTCCTTCTACAAAGTATCTACTTTAATTAACAGTATCTGTTATTCTGTTTTAAAGTGTCCACGTTCGTTTCGTGTTGTCCTGTACTTATATGTTATATGAATAGAGTTCAGCGCCATTTTTGCAAGAAACGCCAATATTCCGCGCGCGACTCAACTGAACTTAAACAGCTCCCATGTAAATAACGTAATCTGTATCATTATTTCGAAAGTTAATTTGAATAATGAATAATGCAAAACGGGAGACCGTTCACCACAAACAAAACAAAAATAATGACGAACGTTGGACGTAAAGAAAGAAAGTCAAGGGGAAAGAAACAAAAAAGCAAGAATAACAGACAAATCAAAATGAAATGAAACGAAACAGCTTTGAGGGAAACGGGAGAAAATTGTATTTTCTTTTCCATTTCAAATCTTTGCTTGTGCATTATTTTCCTCTGTATATATCTTTATCAAATGGAGCGCAATTTTCTCAAAGGGAACAAATACATTGAAATTGAGATTTGTTTTTGTACAATTTAACCGGCATTTTTATAATCGCGATAAATATATAATTACGTTGTTATAAGTCACTAACCAGAACAAGCAATGCCGTATAATATATTTGGTGGATTTTTTAATTATGTAGAAAATATATTTTTTACCACCGATGTTTTTAATGAAGAAAATCTATTTAGAAGCATTGATTTTTGTTATTGATTGATTGATGAACAAGCATGATATTATAATTAAATGTAGCAATCATGCAAACAATCAACTCAAACAATCATTATTTGAAATTTCAAAATAATATTATTTTCATCTGGACTTTGGATTGCCAATCTGAAAAAATTTGGAGTGGCCCGCACTTGACTTTCTTATACGTAGTTTTCCCTAGAAATACATATCCCAAATAAACTGTCAAACCAATTAATACTCCACAGTAATACCCTGAAATTGTACCATTTAGTTTGTTATTACATCTTTTACAGAGTAATAAGTAAGTATTGTAATCCGAAAATAGTTACATTCGATTCAGGGAAGGTCAAAACATGTATATCCGTTGAAATCTCGAGTTTTTTCATGATTACAAGACTTATTACTTTGTAAAAGAAAGTAAATACAACAATTGCTGGTTTCAAACAAGGTTATGTCATGTTTATATTCCAAAGAAAGTAAAATTGACATTCAAATAATATAAATAAACATGTAATAACGATCATTTATTTAAATGTGTTCATACATATATCAATTTAAAGTAGCAATTTGTAATTCAGAATGTTGAATATTAGTTTCATAAAAAAATAGTATATTATTGTGTCCCTCCCCTCTGTTGCGAACCGGCAATGATGTTATGGCTAAATTTAGATTATACGGTATATTACTGAGTCTATGATGTGGTGCGGTGGTTCGCCTCTATTGTGTTAAGTTAAGGGTGGCCGTGGCAGTTCCCGAGGGACGAACATGCTAAACCGTTCCTGTGGGACGTGATGTTTAGCTAACGGGATAATAATACACCTCCGGGATATAAACGGGACTACAGCCTATGAGCTCTGACTCAGAATGCAATCCTATAATAAACTTATGGCAGTAGAATATTAATAAATGTTCGCATTTTTAGTTCGACGCACGTAGTACAAAATAATTACAACACGTGTGTCTGTAATATTAACGGAACAAAAAAAAAAAATTTAGTCGAAATATGAATAAACAACATGCAAAAAATTGATATCATTTATCCAATCCGAGAAAAAAATTCACGAAAAACATGCTTTTTCTTTGGGCAAATTTACTTAAATTTCCCTTAACAAAATGTGCATGTTTCGTCACCCTGAATACTAAAATATATATAACACATATAGTTAGATGTTAGTCGTCGCTCACACACTGGGTCGCTTGTAAGACCAAATTTGTGCTCTCTACATCTCTGAAGGTACTGGAGCGATTTGAACCAAATGTACTACACATATTCTGTGCAATCCCGTTTGAAACCACTCGCCTTTATACTTCCGGTATTATTGGGGCCCAAAATTTAGAGCCCTCCCTAATACTGACATTAGGAAAAACAAGATTTGGTACGCGTACAACGCACCAATGCGTAGAACTCGCGCTTAGATAAGATATACGTTGCAAGCAGTAGTTTTTAATAATTATGACCTTTTGGTTAACAATTTGAAAAAATGTTATAGATATACAATTTAAACTGCGAGCGGACTCAAATGGGATGCCAAATAATATGTGTACCAAATTTGGTGTGAATCGCTCCGGTACTTTTAGCGAAGTAGAGAGCACAAATTTGATCTTACGAGTGAGCGAGCGAGCGACGACTAACATCCAAGTATATAAGTTATATATTTTTGGATTCAGGGCGACGAGACAAACACTTTTTGTTGATGAAATTTTTTGATCCGAGAATGCTACAGACACACGAAATAATGCTTTAGTTTCTTCTGTACTTCGTACAGCGAGGGAAAACTAGTGGTTATTTGTTTTTTTTTTTTAAATTAATCATAGCAAGTGTATGCAAAGCTATTGGTTTTAGTAATCTCTAAATCCTAACAATTGTTACTATAGTTTGTTCGTCATGCGAAACAATTGTAATAATTGCTGGTGGCCCCTGGTGAATATGAACTCTAGAACGCCACTGTCTCTAATCCTGTTATAGTGATATCTGCACTGACAGGATTATATGGAAATGCAGTTGAATGTGTGATTATTATCCCTCTGGTTCTATACATATATCATCTAGCATAGATCCACTTCCACTTCCACTATACATACATTGCACATTTCGATTTGATGAATGCGTCGTGGTTCATATACGATACGATTGCTCATCTATTCGTTCCGTCATTATTCGGTATTCGGCCACTGTTTGTTTGTTCATTTTACGCTGGTTTGCTATGGGAATTATTGTTGATAAACTAGGCACATGCCTTATGATCAAATGATAACTAAATGACGTCACGTGCCCTATGTTTTATAAGTGTATGCAAAATATGAAAAATTAGTATGATAAAATCTAGGATATAATACCACAAGCAACACGTAATCGTGGGATAAATCAAAGTAATACATGTGGAGTGAACAGCACTCGACTTTCTTATACATATATGACGAAAATTCACAGAAATTTCGGTCTTGCTTTATTGAACCTTTGGTTATATATTTCATGAAGATTTGTTCACTTCCTCAGAAATCAACTGGTTTACAAATTAGTTAAACATAGGTTATTATAACAATGTATGAAATTGGTACTTACAAATGTTTAGTACATGAAATTATTATCAAGAAACCTTAAAACCTTTCGGTATTTATTAATTATACTGGTTAAAATTAAATTAAACATGTTAGTCAAGTTATAAAAAGGTTTATTGTTGAAATTGAAAATGGAGACAGCAGTGTTGGTTATTGATTTGTTTGTATTAGGAATTTGGTTTTTATAAACATTTTTAGATCTCGTTCAATTAAAGTGAATCTGACTGTTTAGAAAGATTACCAATTAATTAAGCGGAAATTTTATTACATTTAAATTAAAAAGTGACATATTAACTAAATTAGAATTCATTTATGATGCATTAATATAAATGTTACTCACATTCTTTGCATCTGTTATCTTGAGGTAATTTGAAATTAAAATATATATATATATTTAATAAGGAATAATTGAATAAAAACACACTTGGTTGATTTCAAAATTAATTTATTGTAACTTAATACGTATTTGTCGTCAAACATTTGATAGAGAACAACCATTTTAATATCCTTGGATTCCCTAAATATTTTACATTTTGTAAAGAAAGGATTAAGAATGAATGTATTAGAAGCCTATGAAATAAACAAAGCTATAAAGCAACGTAAATCTCTGATGAATGAACAATTAGACCTTATGGTATCACCGCTTCTAAACATAACATTCATTTAATCCTTTTACCGTTATTTATCCTTTTCAATGTGTTCTAGAATTAAGTTAATTTTAGCTTATAACCTTTATACTTGTTATATTTATTTGTGTATATATACCTTGCAGTTTACTTCTTTCCGACACTTCTGACGATGGTGTAAAAGCCGAAATACGTATTAAGTTACATTAAATTAATTTTGAAACCAACCAAGTGTGTTTTTATTCAATTATTCCTTATTAAATAATCATGTTTCAACAAGTACCTACAGCTCATACATTTAATCTTATATATATATATATATATATATATATATATATATATATATATATATATATATATATATATATATATATATATCTATATATATATATATATATATATATATATATATATATATATATATATATATATATATATATATAATAGACAAAATAAATAATGAAGATATATAAAATTTAAAACATATTATTTATAAAGTCATTTCAGATTGAACCCAAAGACCATAAAAATAATTATTGTGCCCGCTAATCAAGTCTGTACACATCTCTAACAAATTCAGTGGTTATCAACATGACTTCTTAATTTATTATTTTCACTGATAACCTCGCCCTATGGTGAGCTGAAGGCATTGGTACCTGCATCTATGCTAATATTTAGTTTATTACTAGAATTCAGTAAAATTACGCCTGTGTGTGAACATTTTGAAGAGCACTGTATAATAAACAGTAGAGAACACATAAATCCAAGTGTCTTAACAATAACCACAGTGAGTACAATACAAAGTCGAATAGATATCTAAGTAGGCTTTAAGACCGTTCGCAATTTGTCAACAATATGTCCGTTTCAATAGTGCGATTCATAGCTCACTTGTCAATTAAGAGTCAGACCTACTACCAAGCCCAAGCAAGCGAATAGCGAGCAAGCAAGACCTCATAGTTTGTTGTGTGCGGTGAATGTGTGGGAGCTCGGGCTCGAGCTCGAACCAGAGCCCCTTGATTCGCACCCTCCAGCTACGGCTATACATACAGCAAGCAACGTTCTTTCACTTGTCACACGCGACAGACAGCTCAATTAAAAACCACACGACATATAATACCGCAACGAATCAAATAGCGAACACAAAATTGGAAAAAATCAAATATACGCGAGTGTTTCATATACAGGATTTTAATTACTTTTGTATCCTAATGGCGATTTGATACTTTCAAACCATAAACATATGTACCCTGGTAATATTAAAACAAACATATCTGCAGAGCCGTACACAACGTTTTAGGTAGTCATATGGTATTATATTACTGCCGTCCTGATGCAGAAAGTAGTTATCTGCAATTTTTATGAAAAATGAGATTTTAATATGGCTGTATTAGTAACTTGAAGACCTATTTCTCTGCGCAATCAAAAATCATTTTTTTTAATTACATAAAAAAAAATAGTACACTGTGCCTACACATATTAGGATAGTTGAAATGTTACGTTACAAAACTTAGTGAAAATCCTCTATCTGCACTCATTTCGCAGATAGCCACTTTCTTCGCAAGTAAATGCTGTCTGCTCGTGCAATATTTATGTGTGGTGGACCGAGCTACGGGTACTGCATAAGAGCGAGACCCATAATAGCGACTTCCAAAACAGCGACAGACTCATAAGAGCGACCTGCCAAAAGAGCGACATGCCAGAAGAGCAACATGCCAGAGAGCGACATGCCAGATGAGCGACAAGCCAAGAAAGCGACTATCCAAAACAGCGACATGCTATAAGAGTGACAGACAATGTAGGCGACACTCAATAAGAGCGACAAGCCCAAAAGAGCGACAAGCAATAAGAGCGACAAGCAATAAGAGCGATATTCCAAAAGAGCGACAACTCAAAAGATCGACAAGATCTTAAGAGCGACATGTTATGATGGCAATACGCAATAAGAGTTATTTTGAGTTTTGCTCTTACGGGTACATTCGAAGGTGTTCTGTTGCAGGCGCCCCTACTTTTAGCAGAGGGGCCTGTTGATGATCTTATTGTTGCACCCAGGTGGCGTTTATGCTTGTTTACCCATATCCTACCTACTTGCATTTCTATTACGACCGATTTTATGGGCATTTTTGTGGGCAACACAAACATGGCCCCCATGTATCCGTAGTCCGATGCGAAGCGTTGTTAATCATAAAATAACTATGATGTGCGAATTTATGTTGAAGTTAGGATGTACGAATACTGTGAAGGGGAGAGAGTCGTGCCATTTTTCAAATCACTTATTCCCTTAAATATTTGAAGGGTAAAATAAGTGATTATGCTTTATAATTCCCAGTTGTGGAAGGCGTAAGGCGTTCTAAAGTCACGCAACTCCAGAAAGACTTGAAAAGAAGTTACACCCGCGACTGTCAATTCTTTTGTTATAACAACAACGATTAGAATTACAGTCGATTTTTATTTTCTTTCGCTAATATTAGTATTGAAAAACGACTCACCGCTTAAATCCAAATTTGTTCCTCTCCTATACCAACCAGAGAAATGAGTGCCCAAGTCACAAGAACCTACCCAAAAAATACCCAAACAATATTGACATAAATTTACGTAATTATGCTAAAACATTTTTTTGGCAGACTTCTAGACAACTTGGCTACATTGTGCTGATTGGATACACCGCTGCCGAAGTTCTAGTTGTCCTTTTTGGCGATAATAATAATTTTAGAATGCCGCGAATTACGACTTTTAAACACTCACTTCACATATTTTTAACGGTCGATTCATTATTTTTATAACACTGACTCTACACTATATATAGCTATAGCTCTTATTGCTTGTCGCTCTTATAGCTTATCGCTCTTATTGCTTGTCGCTCTTATGGGCTTGTCGCTCCTATGGAATTGTCGCTATTATTGAGTGTCGCCCATATTGTCTGCTGCTCTTATAGCCTATTGCTGTTTTGAGTAGTCGCTTTTTTGGCTTGTGGCTCTTCTGTCTTGTCGCTCTTCTGGCATGTCGCTCTTCTGGCTTGTCGCTCTTCTGGCTTGTCGCTCTTATGAGCCTGTCACTGTTTTGAAAGTCGCTATTATGGATGCGCTATTATGGATTTCGCTCTTATGCAGTAAAAATTGTGCAAATTTGAAAATTCAAAATGATAATTTTTAATTTATTTTTTTATAGCCATTGGGTTGCCAATATGAAGAAATCTTGAAGACCTAAAATATCTTAACAAATTAGTTTGGAGTCTGTGGTGATAACTAAAAATAATAATAAAAGAACCCTTTACCACAATGTATTTTAATGAGCTAAATACGTATTTCGACAACTAAGTTGTCATCATCAGTAGCAAGGAAATAGAAGTAATATTTCAGGCTAAGGCAAAAACCAAAAATAATGTGCCCTTTACCAGGATATCAAGCTGTATAAACAATTCATATTTTATAGATAAATATATGTATTTCTTTTTATTAAAAAAAAATCATATAACGTGTATTTTCGTTAAAGTCTCGGGTTCAAAATATGTCATCATTAAAAAACTATCTTTTAGACGTCGGCGTCGTCCAAGAAAGTAAAAAATGTAATTCTAATTCCATACAAAATAAGCAGCAATTAGGCACAACATAAGTCATACTCATCAAATATTAACCTAAAAATCAAGAAAACTATAATATCACACACTTACCTTATGGCTGGTCTTGTACTGGCGGGGACGTCGTATGGCTCAACGGGGCGGTACAAATAAATATCCGCAACAAATTAACAGCATTGTTTCCTTCTAAAGCTCATAAATGCGGAGAATGTTTGCGGCGTTCACGTTTGCGACTGTCCGAAATCCGACTTTGTTTCCACGCACAATAACACTCACTCCCTGTCAACACCAACACCGATGTGATGGTGATAGCCATCTCACACGACAAACCACAAACAAGACAGTCTTTAATTGGATGAACCAGTTCAGTGACAATTTACATCAAACACATGCACAGCGACACACTGCGACCATGGTAGATATTGTAATTATGAATAGTAAATAATGTTGTTTTGAGTTCTTCAATTTTGCTTTTTAGTTCGTACAGAATGTACAAAAGAGTTATAGTGATCGGTGGTGTACATGTAATATTCTCGGATCAAAAAAATCTTTAACAAAAAGTTCTAGTCTCGTCGCCCTAAATCCAAATGAACTGATATTTTTATGATCCGCAGGTATCTATATTTAAAGTATATATTTTCGGGAAATGGTCCAACGACGCCCCTGGCCCCTACTAGCGTGGTTGCTTTCGATAACCATTTGTTTAGTAGTTTCCGTAATTTACGCGACTAACTGCGAAAATGGTTCATTTGATAATGTTAGCGGAAGCATATTTGCTTGGCCCGACTTCTTCATTATGATGTGCAGGAAACTTGCGTTGTACAATTAGTGATGCACTACCACAAATTAAATTATTCAGACTCTTACATTGGGCGCCAAATGTGGCACGGTTGTGTCGTTTTAGGGTAGAATAATAATGTTGTAATTGTTTCTATTTGTAAGATATATTTTATTACTGATTACTACTTGACAATTGCAAATTAATATAAAACATAATAACTCAAACAGTTGACGGGCTCTACGCATATATATGTCCCAAAAAGACTGTCAAACTAACCAATACTCTACAGAAATATTCTGAAATGTCATTTTTCTAATTGAGCCTATTTTGTTTCCTGATAAAATATTGACAGGCGCAGATGATCCGATTACATGCTAATGCGAATTCATGACAACGTAAACTTATGATTTTTCGTAGCAGTTTTCTCGTAACTGGTACATTTTTTGAAGAAATTTTTCAAATAATATTTGTGCGAAATATTAATATCTTTCATTATGAACGTAACTATGGTTGCCGTAAGTGTAGCCGTTCTAGTGATATTGGAGATATAACAAAAAATGCATGGAATAAACATGTACTTCTAGTTGGAATATTCTTTTCAAAAATAAGAGGTGCACATCTAGGGCATATTACAAGTCTTAAGTTTGAAGTTTCATAATTTTAGGTTCGACAGTTTTAGCGTTCACACACACACACTGACATACAGCCAGACACGGACATACACGCGCACACACACTCATACATATATATATATATATATATATATATATATATATATATATATATATATTTATACACACACACACAGAAGGACAGACAGACGTCATTCGGAAAATAGTCACATTCGATTCAAGGAAGGTCAAAACGTGTATATCCGTTGAAATATCGAGTTCAAATTTTTTTATGATTACAAGACTTGCTTATTACTTCGTATAAGAAAGTAAAAATTTATTGAATTAAAAATCGTACAAGATGAAGCTCTTGCAACCTCATACAATTTAAAATATTATGAATTTTTTATTAGTAATTCTATAGTTTATCCGTGAAAATTCAAACAGATTTTGTCGCTAATTACTGAGAATAATTTAAAAAATCACCACTTTTTACACTTGAAATACAATCTCATATGGCAGCGCACGATGTGCGTATATTCAATACGTTATTCTCACCTTTGTGTAATTACTAAGTTAATGAAAATTAAGTATTTTATTACTTAATGTGGCAAGCTTTCGTGTGCTAAATTTCATAAAGATGTTGTCGATATATCACACGATATTTAATAAAACATTCGTAAAAACATGATTAATTATAGCCTCAATGGTGGACGTTGAACTGTCAAAATCAAAATACAAACGTGAATCGGCGTTTGCAGTGCTAACAACCGCTTAGCTCATCAATCATAAAATTAGTGTACAAAATAATTCATTTATAAATTATATCAGTATGATACATTTTTCGGTATATTATTATATTTAATAATTTCAGCACGTAATTTTCTTTTTACATGTGGCTACAGATCCCTCGCACCAAACCCCTAACCATCGTAGGTGATCAACCATAAAATTAGTTGTACGAAATTATAATATCTTTCATTATGAACATGACTATTTTTGCCATAAGTGCAGCCGTTTTAGTGATATTGGAGAAAGACAAAAAATGCATGTAAACATGCACTTCCGGTTTGAATAATCCTTTCAAAGATAGGTGCACATCTAGACCATATACAAGTTTAAGGTTTCACAATTTTACGTTCGGCAGTTTTGGCTCTAGAGCGTTCATAGACACACAGACAGACATACATCATTCCGAAAATAGACACATTCGATTCAGAGAGGGTCAAAACGTGTATTTCCGTTGAAATCTCTACTTTAAAATGTTTCATGATTACAAGCTTAAGGTGTGTTCACAGTGAAACAATTAGTAATAAAGCTTAGAAATTACAAGTAATAATTCCAGTTTGTTGTATGACACACAAAGTTAACGTTCACAGCAACAAAATGTATCACACATTGTGTTCATTTGTTGCTTGGAATGTTAACATTGCTTGTCATAAAACAAACTAGGTTATTATTTGTAATTTTCTAATCTTAATTACTATTTGGTTCGCTCTGAACACGCCTTTAAGGATTGTTCACAGTGAAACTAATTAAGCTTAGAAATTACAAGTAATAATTCCAGTTGGTTGTATGACATACAAAGTTAACGTTACTTACGAAATTTATCATACATGGTGTTAATTTTGTTGCTTGGAATGCTAGAATTGCTTGTCATAAAGTATTTAAGCTTAGAAATTATAAGTAATAATTCCAGTTTGTTGTATGACACACAAAGTTAACGTTCACAGAAACAAAATGTATCACACATTGTGTTCGTTTTGTTGCTTGGAATGTTAACATTGCTTGTCATAAAACAAACTAGGTTATTATTTGTAATTTTCTAATCTTAATTACTATTTGGTTCGCTCTAAACACGCCTTTAAGGATTGTTCACAGTAAAACCATTACTAATTAAGCTTAGAAATTACCAGTAATAATTTCAGTTTGTTGTATGACACACAAAGTTAACGTTCACAACGAAATTTATCATACATTGTGTTAATTTGGTTGCTTGGAATGCTAGAATTGCTTGTCATAATACAAACTAAATTATTATTTGTAATTTTCTAATCTTAATTACTATTTGATTCACTGTGAATACACCTTTACTTATTACTGCGTAGAAGGAAGTAAAAAATCAGAACATCATGGGAAAATTGAACTCCCACGCAGAAAAATAATATAAAGGTTTTATTTAAGTATAAAAAATCGCAAATGCCAAACCTTTTTCTATACAATTCTGTATTGCGGAAAAATAAATAAAACAGACAATCTCAAAAAAAGAAATTGAAACAAGTTCAAGTGAAATGTAAACATAAGCTAATCGACTGAATGCTAACATAAGAATAGAAGTACTCAATAGATTGTGTTTCACCTGTACCCTGAAGGAGCGTACTGATTGACAGGCGAAGAAAAACATTAACTGTATATTCGAAGACGCTACCCATAACAAAAGAATAAAAACAGTTTCTATATTTGCTCACTTAGTACAGCCGTATCGAACAAGATCACGTCTTGGAGATTTCATACGAATTCGTTACACTTTACGACAGTTTCACCCACAAAACCAGTATTACCAACCATACCATAAATAAACAACAATATTCTTCTCAAATTTGTTACAGTTACGACAGTTTTACCAAAAAAGCCCAACAAAAAATATGGTTCTCACAGGACCCTTTTTACCTGTTCCTCAATATATGTGTTTGAAAAGTAAAAGTTGATTTGTACATTTCCATATTTGATCAAGATTAATTTTATTAGCATAATAAACTGTCATTTAATTATATATAGTTATGCGAAACCTGTAATTATTTGCGTTGTTGATTTCTTGCGTTCATTCGGTTAACTGTCAATCAGAAATCGTGCCTGAATTGATCCCTTTGTACTTCACTCATTATTCAAGTGTCACAGCGAATTATACCGAAATTATTTGAGACTTTTATACTTCCACTATTTAATTAATATAATATTGCTTTTTAGCTCGCCGCACGAAGTACAAAAGAGCTAAAGCATTCAATCGTCTGTATGTATCATTCTCGGATCAAAAAATGACCATAACGAAAAGTGTTTGTCTCGTCGCCTTGATCCCAAAAATATATATAACTCATAAACTTGGTTGTTAGTCGTCGCTCACTCGTAAGACCTAATATGTGCCCTGTACTCCTTTGAAGGTACCGGAGCGATTTACACCTAATTTGCTACACAAATTATTTGGCATCCCATTTGCATACATTCGCCCGTTTACTTCCAGAGATATAGGGCCCCTAAATTTTGATCCTCTCTTAATACTGCCCTTATAAAAATTATTTAAACACTCAAAAATTCTACGAAAAGTTCTAAGATATTTTATGTCTACAAGAATTTTTCATATTGTTAACCTAAAGGCCACAAAAAATTATTAAATATTATAATTTGAATTTTTTTTTAATCAAAGTAATCTACAAAATATCTGGAGTGGTCTGCACTCAACTTTCTTTTACGCAGTTTTTACTAGATATATATACATATATATATATATATATATATATATATATTATTTGTATATAACTAACCAATACTCTACAGAAATATTCTGAAATGTCACTTATCTAATTGAGTTTGTTTTCCTGTCAAAATATCGACAGGCGCAGATGATCCGATTTATTAAGCTACATGCGAATCCATGGCAACGTAAACAAAGTATTTATAATGTAACGTAGCATTTTTCTCGCAACTGGTACATTTTTTGAAGAAACTTTTCAAGCAAACGTTGTGCGAAATATTAATATCTTTAATTATAAACATAACTATTTTTGCCATAAATGCAGAATGTTTCTGTAGAGTATTGGTGCAGATGATCCGATTTATTAAGTTACATGCGAATCCATGGCAACGTTAACAAGATATTTATAATGTAACGTAGCATTTCTCTCGCAACTGGTATATTTTTTGAAGAAACTTTTCAAACAAAAGTTGTGCGAAATATTAATATCATTCATTATGAACATACCCCAGTAGCACCATATGTCAAAACTATATCGTATAAATATTGGTTAAATATTGTATCTTGGCTAAATATGGTATATGGAAAACCCATATTGGTTATATATTGTATGTCAATATTTAACTCCTAAAAATTATTTCAATATTGGTACAATATGGAAAAAACAATATTGTATTCTCTATCAAAAACTATATTATACCAATATTGTAAATAAGATGTTTGTGATTCTCATGGATTTGGTATATGGGTTACATATTGATTTGCCAATATTGAATATACATATTGGTACAATATAAATAAAATATTTTTAAGAACTTTTAGTATGTATATCGAACAACAATTTTCTAGTAATCATGAAATATTTCGAACTCAAGATTTCAACGGATATACATCGTTGGACATTCCCTGAATCGAATGTCACTATTTTCGGAGTGACATCTGTGTGTCTGTGTGTATGTGAACGCTCTAGAGCCGAAACTGTGCAACGAAAAATTATGAAACTTCAAACTTAAGACTTGCATATGGATTTAATGTGAACCTTCTATTTTTGAAAAGAATATTCAAACCGGAAGTGCATGTTTACTCTATGCATTCTTTGTACTTTCTCCAATATCACTAGAACGGCTGCCCTTATGGCAAAAATAGTTATGTTCATAATGAAAGCTATGAATATTTCGCACAACTTTTGTTTGAAAAGTTTCTGTAAAAAATGTACCATTTACGATAAAACTGCTACGAAAAATCATACATATCTTGAGATAGTGATTTCAATATCAATACAATATGGGAAAAACAATATTGTATTTTCAGTCAAAAACCATATTGTACCAATATTGGCAAAATGATGTACCATCGCGCATGCGCGCTCCATTGCAATGCATAGTGGGAATGACAGTGGCGTATTACTTTTAGCCTGCTGCTATTAAATAAGAATATTTTTTATGTCGGTTTTCAAAACGCAAACAAGACATTTACATTTAATACCCAATTCTGATATTGTTTTCTTGCTTAACTTTATAACTACTTTATCATTTGACGAGTGGAACTCAGAAACGATGAATAGATACAAACAGCACGCCACTGTTAAATAATTCCTATGATCCTATAGGATAGGGCCTGTCACTTTTTCGTTTCAATTTGGTTCCTTCATTGTATCTTTTCTTGGTCGTGTTATCTTGCGCTATTTTGTATTATCGTGTTTAAAATTGAAATCAATATTGATCATCTTATGCGTAAATCGAATGTCATATTTTACACATTAAGGTAAGTCATATTTTACTTGTAAATTGAACAATTTATATCTGCTTTAGCTTGGTCTCCTTATCATTTATCCAGAAGCAATACACAATCGCATCTATCATGGGACAGAACATGAAATATCAATAATAGGATCTATGTACCTGGCAACGGCTAGGGATCGCGATGTTGGAAGAAAGAAAAGATCGCCCAACCCTAATTCTATATTTTATAACAGTGTACTAATATATATATATATATATATATATATATATATATATATATATATATATATATATATATATATATATATATATATATATATATATATATATATATATATATATATATATGTGAATATATTTACTATATATTTTTTTTATTAACAATTTTTATATATTTACACTATAACACTATATATGTTTTATATCTCTGATGTGCAATAAACTTTATTAAATATATTTATTATTAATTTTGAGTTTTTATTATATTTTTAAATCAAAATATATAATATAGAATAAATATTTCATTTACATATTGGGTAAATATGGAGATGTTATATTTATACAATATTAGTTTGCAATATTCTGCCAATATTGGTTTGCAATATTCTGCCAATATTGAAATACAATATTGTAGTAATCTAGTACTATGTTAACCCAAACCACATTGCGCCAATATGGTAAACAATATTGGTACTATATCGTTGTGCTACTGGGGTAACTATTTTGCCATAAGTGCAGAATGATTCGTAGAGTATTGGTTAGTTTGACAGCTTGTCAGTGTGTGAACGCTCTAGAGCCGAAACTGTCGGACGTAAAATTATGAAACTTTACTCTATGCATTTTATGTTCTATCTCCAGTATCACTAGAACGGCTGCACTAACGGCAAACATAGTAATGTTCCTAATAAAAGATATTAATATTTTGCGCAACATTTGTTTGAAAAGTTTCTTCAATAAATGTACCAGTTACGAGAAAATTGCCACGGAAAATCATAAGTATCTTGTTTACGTTGTGATGGATCCGCCATGTAGCTTAATAAATCGAATCATTTGCACCTGTCAATATTTCGGCAAGAAAACAAAATAGACTGAGTTAGATAAATAACATTTACATTTCCACAATATTTGATAACATAATAAAATAATAAGATAATTGGTACAATTTCAGTGTATTTCTGTATAATATAGGTATTTTTTGACAGTTAATATATATATATATATATATATATATATATATATATATATATATATATATATATATATATATATATATATATATATATATATCGAGTGAAACTTGCGTAAAAGGAAGTCGAGTGCAGGCCACTCCAGATATTTTAATATATTTTGAGGTTTATATACATTTATTGCCTTTTCGTTTCAAGTTCAACCTTGTAATTAAATGTAAGTCAATAATATGTAATTGTACGAAAGACCGAATGAGTGCAAAATATAATCGATTATGGGCGAGTTTGTCTGTGTGTCTGTCTGGTTTTGAACGTTCTACAGCCAATACCGTTGCGCATATATAAATATGGTTTGAATTTAAGATATGTATATCCTGAAATTGCTTGTCTACTCGTGTAATTTTTTGCATATCGCGAAAACAACATAATATATAGAAAAGTGAATCATATAAAAGTTAAAGATATTAAAATTTCTAGCAAGTTTTGTTTGAAAGTTTTTTTCGTAAAATGTACCATTTTTGAAAATAGCCATGTTATATATACGATTCTCTATTTACTAACACAATTGTTCACGGCAATGGAAGAATGAATTTGATACACAATGTAGCATATATAATGAAAACTAAGTATAAGATTTCTTTTATTGTAGAATAAACTATACTTCAATGTAATGAAACATGCATTATTTCTTATGTAAACATTTTTGTATATAAACCAAAATAACCTTGAAATGAAAAAGCGAAATATTCGACCAAATTGACGTTAGTCCAAACACAAACACAAACACTGTCTGGCGTCTGTAATGTATTCGGATACAAAAATGTACAAACGGTTTATAATCGAACAAGTACAGAGATCAAGAAGGCTTGAAAAAAGATAAAAGAGTTATTTAGTTTACGTTTGTAAAACTGCTGATGATCAAAGACAAGAGGAATGAGCACATGTGTTCAACCCCTCCTATTCGTGTCGCACATGGTGCTACGTACAAATGATCGTGATCAAAAGCACCGAGAGGGTGTTTTAAACTTTATTTAAAGCTCATTTCACATATGGTACATTTACATTGATTGAAAATATATATTCGTATTCGTATTCCGTATATGAAACAAGGGAAAAGAAGAATCAAACATTGCCGCTTTAACGAAATGAACACGTGCTGCCACCTATTATGCGTGGTTGAAACTCATTTGTTAGATGCGCATGAAGAAGTAGCGGAACTACTATAACAAGTATCCAACTACCTGTTTGATAACATTTACCCAAACAGCAAATACATAGCCTACTTTTGAATGTAGATCTAGCGCATTGATTTCATAAAAATTCCATAAATAGTTTTTAATCTTTTCCTCGTCATATCATTGGGAATTTCCTATATAAATTTAAGTAGTCAAACAATTTATATGTTTAATTAAAACACAATCATTGGTTATTAGCATTTTATGAAAAATAAATCTAATATTCATTTTCATAAAAATTATATGTATATTTCAAGAAAATATTCTACTGTTATAAAATGTATAAAGCTCATTAAAAGAAACTAATAATAAAAATCAGAGCTTCAAACCCTTCATTTTTTCGTTTCAATTCTATTAAAAAAAAAACAGTTTCATTCCGGTTTCCGGTTCGGAAAATTATACGGATTTTACATAATTAAATTTAAAAGGAAATTTTTATTAAACATTTATTATACAATAACTAGGGTCACCCGTGGGCACCATGTGCCCATATGGTATACAGAACATAGGTCAGTTTTGACTGATGGCGCATTTTCATGTAATTTAATAATAGTTACACGGTTTTTCTTCAGTATGTATCGTTTGACTATAATAGTAATACAAATTTCCACATCACAAATAATAATAAAGTAAAAATCGAGTTCGTTTTTTGAACGCTATTTTGTTTTAAGATCACTATGCTGAGATTAACTAATTGATCGCTTATCATGCACTGTGTAACATCAGATAAATTTAAACTAAGTTTTGTTAAACTTTGATTTTAACCTTGTATGGTGCAACTGGCCATAAGTGTTGTGTATCATTAAGACAGTTTCCTTAATTGTATTATTACACAAAAAACAGGATTATAAATTTACTTACGATTGCTGTTTATTATTTGATACGATTATTCAAAAAATATATATTACAAACCCTTTTTACATAACATTTTTAATGATTTGACATTTTATTAATTCTTTTTTTTTAAATTAAATAATCAGACTAGATTCTGAATTTTGCAGTATTAAACTGCAGTGTCACAACGGCAGTTTTAAAAATGATGATTAGTTATATGCTAAAATACAATGGATTGTGCCATCAAAAATAAAAAATAAAATTGCCAACCAATCATGTTTCTAAATAAGTTTGAATTATCTCTTCAAGATTTTATTTCTTTAATAATCAGAATTATAAATTTACTTGCAGTTATTATAATTCGACCAACTATAGAATCTTACCGCAGCTCATATTTTCAAAAATCACTGCTTTTTGGCCATGTTGAACTGAAAATATTAACTATATGAATTAAAATAAATGGGCTGAAACACGTATTTGCTAAAAATCTATGCAAATAAGGCAATAATATGCACTTATTTCATATTAAATACTTAAAAATTGAATAATAACATGTTACTCTCCTTAAACTTAAGATTTACAATTCAAACAATGTTTCCGTAACTCGTACGTCACTAATTCACATTGAAATATACTGTTTTTGACGCTCACGTGGTAGCACTTTTATTTATACTTGTTCTTTGGTCGGTCATTTTAACATAAATGCTTAAAATAGCGACACTCACAAACTTCAAATTAGAATAAATAAAACTTAATTTTATTAACTAACAATTATTTATATTTCTCATTGACATACAATATCAATATAATATAGCAGATGCCACTCTGTGTAAAGTACACAACACACTGAATACACTTCAAATTATTAAATTAATTTAAGATTTATCACAAACACTTTTTTGACATTTCATTCTGACGTTTGATTCGTTTTTGTGTATTTCAAAGCAGACTGAACTTCAGAAGAGTAATGATTGTTTTGTTTCAGTATAAACTATTTGATTATTTTTTATTACATTAGCCGTCGCCATGGCATGGTGGCTAAGACTCTCGCCTCTTACCCTGGAGGTCGTAAGTTCGTTCCCCGTCTATGCCAATCTGCATTTTTACAAAAAAAAAAAGCATTCTGCACATACATACATATATTTCTGGGTAATTATATTAATGATGATCGTAAATTTATAAATTTTATTCAACATTTAAAAATAAATATTTCTATAAACGCTCATTAAACCACATTATAAAATTACAAGATATTTATATAAACAGACGATTCTACAAAATACATTTTTTTATTAATATTACAATCATATTCCAATTCAACGATTTGCTTTGAGAAAATTGATCAAACCATTTGTTGAACTATCATGAGAGGTTACAGGATTGTTATCTTGTAATTCAGGTTCTATGGCTTTTGCAAGTTGCTTTCCAAGTTCAACACCCCATTGGTCAAACGAATTGATATCCCAGATGACTCCTTGAGTGAAAATTTTGTGCTCATACGTAGCTAAAAAAAATATATACGCATACATTATTGTCTGAACTCATCGATCCCATCATAACTTGTTAATTACCTATTAGGACACCTAAAATAAACGGAGTAACTTTTTTGACAACAATGCTATTAGTTGGTCGATTTCCCTCAAAAATTTTATGCGGTAAAATATGCTTGACATCAGCGTCCGCCATGCCGGATTTCACCAATTCCGCTTTGGCTTCAGTCTCAGTTTTTCCTTTCATTAGAGCTTCGGTTTGCGCTAAAAAGTTGGCAAGGAGGATTTTATGGTGCACCCCATTGTTAATAGGGTTGTGGGTTTGAGCAGGAGCGATAAAATCACAAGGAATTAATCTGGTGCCTTGGTGGATAAGTTGGTAAAATGCGTGTTGGCCATTTGTGCCAGGTTCACCCCAGACAATTGGCCCAGTTGAGTAGTTCACTTTTTGCCCACTACGTGTTACATATTTGCCATTACTTTCCATGTCCCCCTGTTGGAAATATGCGGCAAATCTATGCAAATATTGATCGTACGGTAATAGTGCATGAGTTTCTGCACCATAGAAATTGTGGTACCATACTCCTAATAGAGCCAGAATTACCGGAATCTTAAATTAAAATTATGTATTTAATAGGAAAATTAATTTTTTTTTTCAATTATTTACTCATTTGTGATAATAACCGATATTCAAACTGTGACGTGTAAAATATTACTCAAAAATAATTTGCCACGAAACATAATGTTTGAAAATTTGTTCAAATTTTTGGCCCGAACAACGTCATTGTAAATTTTTAAAACGTTTCTATGATATTTAATGCAAACCTGAGTAAAATATAAACAAGATTTGGTACGCGTAAAACGCACCAATGCGTAGAGCTCGCCATTAGGTAAGATATGCGTTGCGAGCAGTGCTTTTTAGCTCGCCGTACGAAGTACCGAAGAAGCTAAAGCATTCGGTCGTGTGTCTGTAGCATTTTCGGATCAAAAAATTTCATTTAGGGGGCATTCACCTTTTTTTTTTTTTCAGAATAGGACACTTTAAAGTGTTGACTATAGGTCTCAGAAGCCGTTTTTTGAAATTCGAGTTGGAAATATGTGAAATTGCGATTTAAAGAAAACAATGTTTTTGCTCAAACACGGCGTTATCGCGCGCGTCAGTCTGAAGTTGTCACTTTAAACGCGTTTTCCTCGAAACCATATTTTTTAAGTCGCGCGGTAGAATATCTCAACAACAAATTAACCGATTTAACTCTCGATAAGTGCATCTTAAAGGTAATAAAATTCTCTAGGAGTTGATCCTCGACGAAGTGTGTCCGACAATTGTTAATATTTTTTAAGGCCCGCCAAAGGAGAAAAAAAGTGTCAAAAGATATCTTTTTTCGTACGATGGTCGCCATTTTGCTAATTATGGTCCAAATGGACCATTCGAAGATCAATTCTTAGACAATTTAATATACTTTAAAACCCTTATTTTTTATTTTTTTTCAAACAACTGGGACCAGAGTTATGCTACCGCGCGCCTAAATTGAGCTGTCCACTTTGGACCTAGGCATCTTCGCCGGGGCTGAACGTACCCAACTTTAAAAAATACCTTTGAAAGAGAAAAATTGAATAAATACGATACAGAAAACCGCATGCAAATATCTCGAACGTACCCTGAGAAAAAAAATGTTAAAAAACAGCTTTTTTTTTGTGCTCAAAAAATGCCCCCTTAAGAGTAGAGGGCACAAATTTGGTCTTACGAACGACCGAGCGACGACTAACATCCAAGTATATAAGTTATATACATTTTTGGATTCAGGGCAACGAGACGAACACTTTTTCTTAATGAAATTTTTTGATCCGAGAATGCTACAGACACACGACCGAATGCTTAAGCTTCTTCGGTACTTCGTACGGCGAGCAAAGAATAAATATATATATATATATATATATATATATATATATATATATATATATATATATATAACAATTATGTTGAATATGTTTAGTTTTGATACATATTTGTAATATGTAGTTCTAAAATCCTCCCCTGTCGATTTCACAATGAGTATCATATATTATATAGATTTTAATTACATTTTGTTCTAATGGAGCACTTTGGAAATGATTATCAGCATAATGAGCACCCTCTAACAATTGCTGAAAATTTTCGAAACCAATTGCCAAAGAAATACTAAGCCCAATAGCAGACCATAGAGAATAGCGTCCTCCTACCCAATCCCAAAAACCAAACATATTTTTGGAATCAATTCCAAATTCAGTAACTTTAACTGAATTCGTAGAAAGAGCTACAAAATGTTTGGCGACTGCTGCACTCTATAAACCAAATAATTTATATTAAAAGATATTCCAATTTAATATACATTTCAAAACATACATCTTTAGCAACATTTAAAAACCATTGTTTTGCCGAGGTGGCATTTGTAATAGTTTCCTGAGTAGTAAAAGTTTTGGAAGCAATAATAAACAAAACAGTTTCAGCGTTCAATTTTTTCAGGACTTCCGCCATATGCGTTCCGTCGATATTCGAAACAAAATGGATGTTTAATCCTTTATTGTACGGTTTTAGAGCTTCTGTGACCATTAATGGTCCTAAGTCTGAGCCACCAATACCGATATTAACAACATCGGTTATTTTCTTTCCAGAGTACCCTTTCCATTCACCACTTAGTACTTGATTGGTGAATTCTTTCATGTGTGCAAGTACTGCATTTACGTCTGGTACAATGTCTTTACCGTCCACAAGAATTGGACGATTTGAGCGATTTCTCAATGCGATATGTAGTACTGCTCGGTTTTCAGTGAAATTAATTTTCTCCCCATTAAACATTGCGTCTCGAGCTTGCTCAATTTTACGGGCTTTTGCCAAATCAAGCAATAGTTTGAATACATCTTTGTTGATACGGTTCTTTGAGAAATCAAGTAAAATATCGCCATCGTTTGGTGTAGTTAATGTTAAACTGTTTCAAATTTCAAATTCAATAAATTTTACGCCATGTATAGAAAGAAAGAAAGACTATTTCTTTGAGATTTTACGACGCATTTTAAGGGATGCTATTAGAACCCTTTTGATACCCTAAATGTTGAGTAGTTTATAATTTGCACTATTTTATATGTTAAGGGGAGGTTACGATTCATCGGCCCGATATATAGGTCAACTTAGATTTTTATTTTTGTTGAACGAATAAAGTAATAACAAAATGGAGTTCTGTATATTGTTATGCATTCATGACAACATTTTTACCACGTTATATAAAAATTGGTCGAGTTATAACAAGCAGTGCATGCAGTACTCTGCGCGGAGTAAACTCCAGCCTCTCCTAATATTTTGAAAAAAACGAAACAATTATTTTAGCAAAATATATAAAATTTGAGGGGCCATGAACCATTTTTATTGAAATTGAACATAATTTGTTAAAATGGTAGTCGTTTGAAAAACAGGGTTTCCACAGCAATTTTGTATACAAAAAAGTGAAATAAGTGACTGAAAAAAGATAAAAAAGTGAACAATAGTGAATAAAATATTCATTTTGCAGACGCCATTTTGTTTATAGACCGATTTTGATGCCAGATTCGTAATCTGCGATCCCAAAAAACCTTGTGTTATAAAATTTCAGGCAATTGATTAAATAAATAAAAGAGTTATACAGATTTTAATTAAGAGTGTATTAAAAAAAATAGAGTGGCCTGTACTCGACTTTCTTTTACGTAGTTTTTACACAAATCATAATGTGATTGATTAAACTATATGCAAATACATGGCAACATAAATAAGATATTTAAGGTTTTCCGTAGTAGATTTCTCGTAACTGGTACATTTTTTGAAGAAACTTTTAAAACAAAAATTGTGTGAAATATTAATATCTATCATTATGAATATAAGTAATTTGGCCATAAGTGCAGCCGTTCTAATGATATTGGAAATAGAACAAAAAATACATAGAGTAAACATGCACTCCCGGTTTCTTACGTTTGAAATTTCACAATTTAACGTTTGGCAGTATTTGCTCTAGAGCGTTCACAGACTTCATGCCGAATCTCGAGTTCGAAATTTTTCATGATTACAAGACTTACTTATTACTTCGTAAAAGAAAGTAGATACACATATTTGCTAATTGACAATTGAAAAAATAAAAAGCACATTTTCTATAAACGATTGCCGAAAAAAAAAAGTCAAAAATCGGTTTTGAGTCAACATTGACGAATTTTTAGCGTCATTAATACTTCTACAACAGAATAAAATTTTAAAATAGTGACTATAAGTGATCGATTTCGGAAAAAGTGAATAAAAGTGGAAATAGTGAATGCGTGGAAGCCCTGGAAAAAGGGGTCATTTTTTGCCCATGTATCTTTAAAAAAATTAAAAATTATTATCGTTAACATATTATAGGTTCATGGCCCCACAAAATGAATAAGCATTTAGGTAAAATCCAAAGATGATTAGTTGTTTCATTGAAACACTACTTTACTCTGGGCGCCGAAAGTGTAGTTTCGAAATAAATTTAAAGTGAATTATACAGCCGAGTCCCGTATACTGTATTTCAATCGGTGCGCGCTCGCATTAAATTGACTGTAACTTTTCCAATACTTCAAATATCGATTAACCGTTTTAGAAATTTATTTTACACACTATAGGGACTCAAAAAATGTAAAAAAAAAAACATCGTCATGAATGTTAACCTCCCCAACAGTACAGTGAAATTATAGCAGTTTTCTAGCGACACATCGCTTAAAACGTGACGCCATGTGTCAGTGACGTCACGTACCATAATCTTGGTCTAGAGTCTAGCGCACTGGTTTGAAAACTATTAATTCTCTAGTCTAGACTCTAGAGAATTAATAGTTTTCAAACCAGTGCGTCACTATATAACGATATATGTTGAAATAAATCACCAGTGTGAAATGGTCGGAATAACCAACTATATTTTCATTTACATTACTAAACATTTTATTTTGCAATATTTTGAAACTATAGACATCTATTATAATTTTCATGTGATATATATATATATATGTATATATATATATATATATATATATATATATATATATATATATATATATATATATATATATATATATATATATATATATATATATATATATATATATATATATATATATATATATATATATATATATATATATATATATATATATATATATATATATATATATATATATATATATATATATATATATATATATATATATATATATATATATATATATATATATATATATATATATATATATATATATATATATATATATATATATATATATATATATATATATATATATATATATATATATATATATATATATATATATATATATATATATATATATATATATATATATATATATATATATATATATATATATATATATATATATATATATATATATATATATATATATATATATATATATATATATATATATATATATATATATATATATATATATATATATATATATATATACACATATATATATATATATATATATATATATATATATATATATATATATATATATATATATATATATATATATATATATATATATATATATATATATATATATATATATATATATATATATATATATATATATATATATATATAGTGCGCCAAAATTACGTTTATGCGCATGACAGTACAATAATTTTGGTATTTGTAAATCTAATCTCCAAATCAGCTAAATATTACAGAATAATTTAAATATTCATGGAAGAAAAAATAACGCAATAATTTCTTGATTCATATTTTAACCTATAACTATTGAGTGTTACTCTTAACAAGATACCCCAGGCTCAAAAAACGCGTTTATCAAGTCTTAATATTTATAAAATCCATAAAGCGGTTCGTAGAATTAGTAAAAAAAAAATTTTTTGGCTTTATGAATTTATTTTTGGTAATATTTTAAAACAAAGTTTAGTAAACCATCTTATCTTAAAAAGTAGGTGTTTTAGAACTCATAATTTTTTTCTATGCTTAATATTCATAATTTTTTTTACGAAATTTTGTATCGTTAGGGTAATTTGTTACCCAGCTACGTTACGTGGCTGAAGTGTGGCCGGTAAGGGGTTAATATATTGCACAGAGTCCATTCGCTAAATTATTACAGTTAAATTAACGTAGTTTTATTTTTAATTACGACTTGTACACCGTATTTAAACAAAATTTAATTCCAAATATGTTAATTTCAAGACTATACCCGATATAATCAAGATCAAAAGGTCAAAATATTTATTAGAACCAACAAGTTTCAACATACCTATATTTTTTAAATCTGTCCGGATCGTCGGCGAATAATTTTTGTAGGTTTATATCATTTTTATGATTGTTGAAGTATTGTTGCAATTGTTGCCAGACTGGCTCGGAGATCAGCGGTGCTTGTGCTTCCATGGTAGTAGCGAAAGGTGAACTGGTGAACTGAATACTTTCAAAGTCACCTTGCATCTGACAGTGACCGCACAAATACGGAGAGTGCTACAGGTGAAGAAAGTTGATAATTTATTATGAAAACATAACATACAACGCATGCTTATGGGGATTTTATTTATTTATATCGCATTGTTGATTCGAGATATTTATTAGAAATATTATTTTCATAGGTTAAGTTTGGTTTACATTGGGATAATATAGTAAATACGCTCAATAATTCGTTCTATAAAACTAATTAAAAATTTGAAGTGGCATACATTCATTTTCATATATCAAATATTGACTGCCACACAAATTTAAAATATAAACAACTTGTTGTTTTTAAGAGTTAGCTGGTACGTTCGGACCAACAAAAATAATTGCCCGAAATAAATCACTACAGCTGCTTCCGCCGCTGGTTTTAAAATATTTTTGTGGGAAAGTCGGTTTCATTTCGACATTTTCCGGCAGACTTCTCTGCTTTTTTCTATTCTTTCTTTCTTTTGCCTCTTTCTTAACATGTAAACAGAGTTTACTTCGTTTCATTTCTCTTATTTATTGTTTGTGTGGTTAGAATTAAAAAGATTCATCATATTTATATTAAAGTGAGATTTAGAACGCCTCTTAATTCATTAAAAAAAAAATACATATATATATATATATAATGATTTTTCCTCAATAATTGAATTAATTATTTATGTTAAAGGATTGTTCACAGCGAAACAATCAGTAATTAAGCTTAGAAAATTACAAATAACAATCTAGTTTGTATTATGACAAGTAATGCTAGCATTCCAAGCAACAAAATTAACGCAGTGTATGATTAATTTTGTTGCTGTGAACGTTAACTTTGTATGTCATACAACAAACTGAAATTATTACTTATAATTTCTAAGCTTAATTTTTAATTCTTTAGCTGTGAGCAATCCTTAATAGTATGTAATTATATTTATAAATTATCTATGTCTAACTTTGAAAACAGATTTATTATGGTTACTGCCTCGGTCCGAACTACAAAAATATTCACCGGCAGATTTCGGTCACTTCCAAGAACATATCATAAACTTAAAAGATAAAATAAATTCAAATTTAATTAAGGACTCATTGAAATTAGGTTACAATAGAATTAATTATAGTGTTATCTATTTAAAGAGGCCTTTATCCCAGGGCTTCGAACTGGAACTGAACCGAAAACCGGAAAATACCGTTATTTTTGTCAGAACAAAAACCGGAACTGAATTGAAAAAAGTAATTTCGGTTAGGAACATGTTCAAAGATTTTTTTTTAATTACACAGTCGGAGCTGAACAAAAAACCGTTATTTTTTTCGGAACGAAAACCGAACTGATATATATTTTTTAATTGAATCGGAACGAAAACCGAAATGAAAAAATTACGGTTCGAAGCACTGCTTTATCCTGATTCACAAATTTCAACTTGAATCCAAATATTCATTGAAGTTTATATGAAAATTGTTACTATGTTCAAGTTCAAATCCGAATTAAAGTCAAGGTCCATTTATATTTTGTCACTAATAGATGTAAATTACTATAATATATTAAAATAAATTTAATTCGAATTTTACACTAGGTAAACTAAAACACAATGTGACTTTTTAACAAAAATTGTTTATTTTTTTATTGAGAAACCATCTTATTATTACATTAGAATTAGAAACATTAAATTAGACTTCATTGGTGGCCTGTAATTTCTCTGCTTGATATTTATAATGCAAATCCATGCAATCATCATCGGAAATTCGTTCCCAACCAGTCGATTTCATGTGATAAACACGAACAATACCACCAGAATACGCATCTCTGTGAGTTGCATGGTAAATTGACCGGCGACCCAAATCTAAATAAAAAAATAAAATTTGGAGTGCCCTTCCCTCGACTTATACCTAGCACTAAATCATATTTATTATGAAGATATATTACAAATTATGTAATATATCTTCATTGCGTTTTAAATTCGTACTACTATTGCCATGAAACAATGAGTATGTGTGGTAACTAGGGAAACGTAAATGTAACTTGGGATTATGCATACTTTTGCTATGGCGAAAGGAGCATTATACATTATTATTTTGTACTATTATTAGTATATAATAATAAATTCACTTTAAAACGTCTACATTAATTATTTATTCACATTTGAAATGTATCACTAGATTTTTGAATTTCTCGCTTCCTCTTCCATTTAACAATTTTGCCAATCATTTTGTTAATGTGGTATTAGGTCATGTAATATCTATCACTGTCACGGTTTGTTGTTTATTGACATTTTTAATAAGTTTAAACACGTTGATTAAAATAAAACTGATACACAGTAGTCTTGAGAAAGACTGATTTGAAATAATAAAGCGAATTTGAAACGTTTAATGAAAGCTTGAAATGTCAAATGGCAGATCAGAAAACAAAATAGCAATGTTGTATATTCATGTGCGCCAACATCTAGTAATAAATCTCCGAAACCAGAGGCTTTAATATATATATATATATATATATATATATATATATATATATATATATATATATATATATATATATTTATATATGTATATATATATATGTATATATATATATATATATATATATATATATATATATATATATATATTTATATATGTATATATATATATATATATATATATATTTATATATGTATATATATATATATATATATATATATATATATATATATATATATATATATATTTATATATGTATATATATATATATATATATATATATATATATATATATATATATATATATATATGTATGTATATATATATATATATATATAACAATAGAATTATTCTGTTGAATACAGTGAAAAACATGCTTATTATTACTATTTTTTAAAAGACAAGCTTAGGTACAACGCACCTATGCGCCCAGCTCGTATGTGATGCGAGCAGCGAATTTTTGAATTTAATAAATAATTGTTTTTAATTATTATGACCCTTTGGTTAACAATTTGAAAAAGTTAATAAAAAGCTTGCCACATGCGTATTGTACATTTTTCTAAAAAACTTTTCAAACAAAAGTTGCTAAAAAAATTTTATATCGTCAAATTTTATAAGAATCATATATTCAAATATCAAGTATTCTAGTATATCTAGTAAAATTGCGTAAAAGAAAGTCGAGTGCAGGCCACTCTATATATTTGAATATATGATTCTTATAAAATTTGAGGATATATATATATATATATATATATATATATATATATATATATATATATATATATATATATATATATATAACCAAAACAAATTGTTAAACTAACCAATACTCTACAGAAATATTCTGAAATGTCATTTATCTAATTGAGTCTATTTTGTTTTCCTATCAAAGGCGCAGATGATCCAATTTTATAAGCTACATGCGAATCCATGGCAACGTAAACAACATATTCATAATGTTTCGTAGCATTTTTCTCGCAACTGGTACATATTTTGAAGAAATGTTTCAAACAAAAGTTGTGCAAAATATAAATATCTTTCATTATGAACATAACTATATTTGCCGTAAGTGTAGCCGTTCTAGTGATATTGGAGATAGAACAAAAAATGTATAGAATAAACATACACTTCTGGGTTGAATATTCTTTTCAAAAATAGGAGGTGCACATCTAGGGCATATAAACTAGTCTTACGTTTGAAGTTTCATAATTTTTCGTTCGACAGTTTTGGCCCTAGAGCATTCACACACACACACACACACAGACAAACTTCGTAAAAGAAAGTAAAAATAGGATTATGAAATTAGACGCACAAATAGTTGAATAATTACAAAAAATCGCCATAGGTATATTTTCTTACCATAAGCTTGTTCATCCTTGAGATCCCAATGGTATCCAGAATCAAGTACACCAAACGCATAAATCGATCCGGAACCAACGCTGAAGCATTTGCCTTTGGTTCTAGTGCCCTCGGAGTCAACATAATACAGACCGGGTCCCCGTTTGTCCCAGCCAGCGATCATCATGCCCATCGACAGTCCCATCCCTTTGTAATTATACACCATATTCGCCATCAGTTTCGAGGCCGCAGCCACCGAAATTCTCTCGCGGTTTCGCAACTCGTACATGCGGCATTGCTTAGCCAACACACGATCCCAATACACGCAATCGGCCGCACCACCAGCCAGAGTACCCAACAAATAATTATTAATCTCAACGATTTTTTTCATCGTTTGCGACCCGATAAACTGCCCCCCCGTTGCGCGTGAATCTACCGCTAAAATTACTCCCCCTTGATATTGAAACCCAAGCGTTGTTGTACCATGGTCGAATTTAATCTTTATTTCACGTCCGAATTCATCTTTGGTGAATCGGGACAGATTTTCGGCCGGCTACATATTATTATTTTAATCAGTATTTAACAGTTATAACGACAATATTTTGATTACTCACGTTAGGAAATGGTGGTAGAGCTAAATCCATGTTATTTATGAAGTTCTTGCTGTAACTAATTGCGTCGGTTTGGAAAGCTGTATCTCTTCCAAACGTTTTGAATTCGTTTAACCCGCAAACTTCTGATAAAGCCATTTTACTGCAATATTTCGTTAACGGTGTTAAGAAATGACAGTGACTATGCGAACTTTTCAAACACAACCTAACTTTCTTTACGAAATGCTGACGCTTCGTATAAGCGGAGTTTTGACCTTGATGTAACTTGTCTTTTAAATTGTTCAGGGGTGGCCAATTTGTTTCGTTACGCGATCGTGGAGAAGCGGGAAATATAAAACTAGCTGAATACGGAAATATATAAATTATAAGATTCTCTGTTAGAGAAATTATGTTGAACGATTATATTAAATCTAAAACTATTCAACTACCGAATAAACGTATTTGGCATGGTAATGCGATAGTGTGAAAAAATAATGCCTTCATCTCACTTTATATGAATAAAAAATGCGAACAGCACACTACACTGCTCGTTATTATTAATGAAAATATCTGAAGTGGCCTGCACTCAACTTTCTTTTACGTAGTTTTCAATAGATAGATATTAATATACATATATCCCAAACAAACTGACTACATATATATATATATATATATATATATATATATATATATATATATATATATATATAATCTCAAACAAACGGTCAAACTAACCAATACTCTACAGGAATACTCTGAAATATCTATTTTGTTTTCCTGGCAAAAACAGACGCAGATAATAATTATTATCATTAAGTGATAACAAATTCTTTTGCTGACCAATATAAAATGAAAATTCAAATTCAATTACTTAATAATAATTGGATAATTATACCAATTTATAATGGCTCTGTATTTGAAGTACTTATCGTATTCACTCTTAAACAGTCAAATTTCACAGTAAAACTCTGAAATTGTTAATTAATTATGTCAGCAAATATATAATATAAATTGATTCTATAATAATTTACCTGATACAATTTATTCTAATAAGAAATCAATATTTTAAATATTAATTCATACAGATAACTGTCAAAGTAATGCTTGTTTGTTTTCAATAAACAAGAAACAAATGATGTAACTCATGGTTGATTCGTTTTAAAAATAATAAAATTTGTCTCAATTGTAGGTATCACCATGGCAACGTAAATAAGATATTTGAGTTTTTTCGTAGCAGTTATCTCATAACTGGTACAATTTATGAAGAAACTTTTCAAACAAATTTTGTGCGAAATAATATTATCTTTCATTATGAATATTACTATTTTTGCCGTAAGTGTAGCCGTTCTAGTGATATTGGAGATAGAACAAAAAATGCACTCTATGCATTTTTTGTTATATCAGCAATATCACTAGAACGGCTGCATTAATGGCAAAAATAGTTATGTTCATAATGTAAGAGATTAATATTTTGCACAACTTTTGTTTCAAAAGTTTCTATAAGAAAACTGCTTGTAGAATTAAAAATATCTTGTTTACGTTATATATATATATATATATATATATATATATATATATATATATATATATATATATATATATACAAACTGTCAAACTAACTAATACTCTACAGAAATACTCTGAAATATCATATTGAGTCTATTTTCTTTTCCTGTATGACTCCTTCCCCTATCTAATGAAAATTACCTAAAAGAAAATCGAGTGCAGGCCACTCCAGATATTTTCAATTAGTGAATTATTAATGACAATTATTTTTAAATTTAAAATACTATACATATACCCATGCGCGGAGTGGGGGGGGGGGTCCGTAAGTAGTATAAGAAAATCGAGTGGAGACCATTCCAGCATATTTATCATTTTATCTCTTCAGTAGTTATAAATACGATTTCTTCATTTATATATCAGTAGTTAAAAAATGTGGTCTAAAAAATTAAAGTCCATTAAAAAGTACGGCGAGCTGAAGGCATTGCTGCCTGTACCTATGTTTGTTTTTATTATATTTATAATAAATTACATAATAAAGGTCAAATAATTTACGTGTAATTGAGTTTAGATATTATCGTTATAATCTTAAGTAAATACTTTACTTATTTTCTTCTATAATTGTTTCTGTTTGAGCGTATACAATTTTTATTTAATTAGTTTGCTAGTGCTGTTATCACCGGTAATAGTTTTTAGTCTACTACTTATAAATCAAGTATATTTTTCTCAAGGTACGTCGCATAACTGAAAAAATGTTTTACATAAGAATAGGATGACTTATAAATTCAGTGAACAAGAGGATTTCTTTAACTTTTTAATATATGCTTTTAGATGGCTGGAAAATTTCAATTCGCTATTGATAGGGGTGGTACCTTTACTGATGTCTATGCAAGATGTCCAGATGGCCGCATAAGAGTTATGAAGCTTCTTTCCGAAGATCCCGCGAATTATTGCGATGCACCCAGAGAAGCCATACGTAGAATTTTACAAGAGGTTTGTTAACTTTTATTATTTCTATTCATAAACTAATTACCATTGAATTATTATTCAAAATTGAACATTTATTTTGAACTCACATTCACCTTATTCTCATCACCTTTGCTTTCGAAACAGTATTGTTTAATATATTTATAGCTCGTCGTGCGAAATACAGAAGAGCTAAAGCATTTGGTCGTGTGTAACATTCACGAATTAATAATTTCCATAATAACTTAAGGTGCGTTCAGCTCGCCTTATAAGTAATATATGCGATGCGAGCAGCGGCTTTAAATTATTATGGCCGTTTGGTTAATAATTTTAAATTATCTGGAGTAGCCTGCACTCGACTTTCTATTACGCAGTTTTCACTAGATATAGATATAGATATATATATATATATATATATATATATATATATATATATATATATATATATATATATATATATATATATATATGTATATATATATATATATATATATATATATATATATATATATAACCTAAACCAGCTATCAAACTAACCAATACTCTACAGAAATATTCTGAAATTTTGTCTAATTTGTCTAATTGAGTCTATTTTGTTTTCCTGTCAAAATAACAGATGATTCGATTTAACAAGCTACATGCGAATCCATGGCAACGTAAACAAGATATTTATAATGTTTCGTAGCATTTTTCTCGTAACTAGTACATTTTTTTAAGAAATGTTTCAGACAAAAGTTATGCAAAATATAAATATCTTTCATTATGAACATAACTATATTTGCCGTAAGTGGAGCCGTTCTAGTGATATTGGAGATAGAACAAAAATTGTATATATATATATATATATATATATATATATATATATATATATATATGTATATATATATATATATATATATATATATATATATATATATATATATATATACATTTATCTATATCTAGTGAAAACTGCGTAATAGAAAGTCGAATGCAGGCCACTCCAGATATTATTTTATAGTCGGGTTAACAATATAAAAAAATCTTGTAGACATAAAGTATCTTAGAATTTTTAGTAGAATTTTTGAGTGTTTTAATTATTTTTGTAAGGGCAGTATTAAGGGGGCCTTTAAATTTTGGGGCCCTATAACTCGGGAAGTATACGGCGACTGGATTTAAATTGCTTAGCGGATTCAAATGGGATGCCAATTAATATGTGTGAAAATTTTGGTGTAAGTCGCTCCGGTACCTTCAGAGGAGTAGATGGCACAAATTTGGTCTTACGAGCGACGACTAACATCCAAGTATATGAGTTATATATATTTTCGGATTCAGGGCGACGAGATAAGCACTTTTTGTTAAGGACATTTTTTGTTCCGAGAATACTACAGACACATGAGCTTTACTTGTAATTCGTACGGCGAGTTAACAAACAGTTTTTGTCTCATCACTCTGAATCCAAAAATATATATATAACTCATCTCGTACTTGCATGTTCGTCGTCGCTCGCTCGTAAGACCAAATGTATGCCTTCTACCTCAATGAAGATACCGAAGCGATTTGAACCAAATTTGTTACACATATTCTTGGTACCCCATTTGAATCCGATCGCAGTTTAAATCCAATCACCCGTATAGTACCTGAATTATAGGACCCCAAAATTCGTGTTAAACGCTTAGATAAACTTAGTCAATGTCTTTATTGTTGAAACTTGAATTATATATGAGAATTTCTAATAAATAAATATTGGCTTAGTGTTATCAGTTAAGTTCCACCAGCAACAATTTCTATTTTTATCTTATTGTAAAAAATGCCCGAGTTGCTAATATAAACAAATTAATAACATATAAATATGTTTAAATAGGAAACTGGAAATGCTTTATCTAGTGACGGAAAAGTCGATACATCTCTGATAGAATGGATTCGAATGGGAACAACTGTTGCAACTAATGCTCTTTTAGAACGAAAAGGAGAAAGAATGGCTTTAGTTATCAATAAAGGTTTTAAGGATGTATTGTTCATTGGTAATCAATCACGGCCAAGTATATTTAAATTAGTAAGTAAAAAGCTGAGGTCACTCGACTTTCTTGTACTTTCACTATCTATATTTATAATAAAGCTTCCCTCAGATAGTTATGAAACAAAAGCAATACGTAATACGTTTTCTGAAAAATACTTTTCAAATGAAAGTTGCTTGAAATTTGAATATCTTTAAATATAATATATAAAAAATGCAACAAAAACAAAACCATTACTTCAGGTTAAGATGTTGTTTTCAAAAATATGACATTTTCTTTCGTTTGAAGATTAATAATTTTTCCTTCAAAGAACTTAGCTCTAGAGCGCGCACACACAGATATCATTTCGAAAATAGTCAAATTCGATTCTAGGGATCGAAATTTGTCATGATTTATTTCAATACTTCCTTTTAAACTTTGTCCAAGAAAGTAAAAATATAAGCGCCAAAAAGCTTATTGCGTAGAAACGATAAAATATATCATTTAAAATATTTAGGATATTCGTACGCCAGACGTTTTGTATGAAACGGTAGTGGAAATAGACTGTCGAATTATACCAGCATTACCTGGCAAATGTCATTTAGAACCAACTGCAAGGACATGGTCAAAGATAGAGGATACAACTACAGGAGAGCCAATGTTTGAAATTAAGCAAATGGATGAAAATGTGGTACATGATGATCTTACAAAATTAAAAGCATCTGGGATTGAAAGTATTGCGGTTGTATTAGCTCATAGCTATACAGCACCTCAGCAAGAGTTACAAGTCGGGGAAATTGCAAGAAAAATAGGTTTGACACATTCATTTGATTGACTTGTATAAAACACTAATAAAAATTGTATTTAAGGATTCAAACATATATCACTATCTCATCAAGTAATGCCAATGGTACGACTCGTACCCAGGGGATTTACGGCATGTGCAGACGCGTATTTAACTCCGCATATTCGAAACTATTTGGATAGTTTTCGTAATGGATTTAAAAATAAGTTGGAAGGATGCAATGTTTTGTTTATGCAAAGTGATGGTGGTTTGACGAATATGGAAAGTTTTAATGGGTCCAGGGCTGTCTTGTCTGGACCAGCTGGTGGAGTTGTTGGGTATAAATTACATGTATTTCTTCAACTAATTATATAATATTTAAATTTAAAAAAATACTGTGTTTTCGCTGCTAAAAATGGTGTTGTACATATTATAGTTTGTAGGGCATACAACTTGGTAAATCGTGGTTTAATGTGTTGTATTTTATAATAGTACACATTCATATATTATTGTATTGTAATTGAATCGTGAATATTTTCGACTATGTGGGGCTTAATTTTTTAAGATAAGTGTAACGTTGCAATATAATAGCATCTCGATAACTATTATGCCCTTCACTGGACTTTCTTATACTTAGTTTTATTGTATTTTAAATATATTTTATCATTGCCTTGGTACAATATCCATATGATATGGTAACTAGGGAATCGTAAATGTTATTGTTTATTTTCAAAGGCGATATTTCAGTAAATTGTACATTTTTCGAAAAAAACAAAAGCTAACAGAAATTTTAATATATTCAACTTCACTGTAGCATTATCGAATCAAAAAATTTCCTTAACAAAAAGTGTTTGTCTCGTCGCCCTGAATCCAAGACCTCGTAAGACTAAATTTGTGCTATCTACTCCTCTGAAGGTACTGGAGCGATTCACACCCCATAATTTGGAGCCCCCCTTAATACTGCCCTTAGAAAAATAATTAAAACACCCAAAAATTCCACAAAAAATTCTAAGATATTTTATATCTACAAGAAGTTTGCATATTGGTAACCCAAAGACCATAAGAAATATTAAAAATTATAATTTAGAATTTTAAAATCTACACAAAATTCTAAGAATTTTTTTATATTTATATCATTTTTTCAATTTTTAACCAAAAGGCCATAATAATTAAAAAAAAACTTTTTAATTTAAAATGCTGCGGATCGCATCGCATATATGACATATAAGGCGAGCTGAACGCATAGGTGCGTTGTATCTATCTATTTGCAGACTTCATGCGCCGAATTCGATAATCACCGCATAACGAGGGTTATAAAAGTAACAAAGCCTATGCGGTTTTGGCAATGGCTAGAGTCTTGCTGCTCGGTGGTTGACTTGCCAGGGATGTACTCCATTTTATTTATTTTATATTAAATTATGATATTCATCGCGAAAATATATTTTGTAAATGGCTTTATTATTTTTTCAATTTTTTAGATATATTTTCTAATTTTACATCAAATAACAATATTTACGTAATACTTTTTTCGAAGAAAATCATATTTTAAGGAAAAAAGTAAAGTACATCCCTGGCAAGCAATACAATGATTATCGAATCCTGCGAATGAAGTCTGCGACTACTATACCTAAGCTTGTTTAAATTCACTTTTTCTCTCGTATCCTTTTCGAAATACTTCAAAAATGACTCGAGTAAATAAGTACTTTACGTTAAAATATTCTTTAAAAAAAAATAGGGGGTTTTCATTCTCGGGGTATGCAAATATAAAATTCAAAACATCATATTTGTATGTTCAACGATATTTTAGAGCGTTCACACACCCACCCACATACACACATATAAAGATACACTTATGAAATTTATTCTTTTTTGCCATGCAAAAACAATAATATTTTAATTCATAAGATTCTAAATTAGTTAATAATTATTAAGTTTAAATTTAATTATTTTTCATATTTATCCTAAAATATATCTAGTTATGCAATGACAACCTACGGCATACAAACTGAATTACCCGTTATTGGTTTTGATATGGGAGGTACATCGACCGATGTATCACGCTATGCAGGCCGGTACGAGCACGTCTATGAGAGTACAATAGCAGGAGTTACAATACAGGCACCTCAACTTGATGTTAATACCGTTGCAGCAGGTGGAGGATCCATATTATTTTTTAGGTAGCGACATTACTATTTTTTCGCAAAAGAGATTTATATTATACTATCATTTCAAATATAATCCATATTATTCATTCTAGATCCGGTTTATTTGCTGTTGGACCCGATTCGGCTGGAGCCCAACCAGGCCCTACCTGTTACCAAAAAAATGGCCCTCTTACTGTCACTGATGCAAATTTAGCCCTTGGTAGATTACTCCCTGAATACTTTCCCAAAATATTCGGACCAAATGAAGATGCACCATTGGACAAGGAAGCCACATTGCTAAAATTTGATAAATTATCTGTCGAAATTAATAATTTTTTACAAAAAAAAGAAAATAAAGAAGCAATGATAATAGAAGAAATTGCTATGGGTTTTATTAAAGTTGCTAATGAGGCTATGTGTCGCCCAATTCGAGCTTTAACGCAAGCAAAAGGGTAAATTATAAATTTAACATTTAGTGTGATTATTTAAAATAAGTTTTCCATTTCATTTTAAGGTATGATACCTCGAGACATGCACTGGCTTGCTTTGGTGGTGCTGGCGGGCAACACGCGTGCGCAATAGCTCGTACACTTGGTATGAGTACTGTGTTGGTGCATAGGTAAATTTTCTATTTTAAAAACAAAATAATAGTTAATTTTAAATTACTTTTATTTTTTAGATACGCAGGTATTTTGAGTGCATACGGTATGGCTTTAGCTGACGTTGTTGTAGAATGCCAAGAACCTAGTGCAACCACTTATTCAAACGATAATTTGAATCATTTTGAAACAAGGTTCAAAATATTAAAAGAATCTTGTCGGAACAAATTATATGATCAGGGATTTAAAAGCGAAAATATAATTTTGGAGGAATATTTACATATGAGGTGATAACCTTTTAAAATAATTTTACACTATTCTTTTTACTTTATAATGCGAATGTACATGCGAATGTGTATAATCATGAATAATTTTGAACTCGAGATTTTAACGGAAATACACGTTTTAACCATCCCTGATTCGAATATAATTATTTTCCGCATATGTCCGTTGAAAGAATAATTATGAATAAATAATCTTAAGACTCGTATAAGTCCCGAAAAAGAAAACTCCTATTTTTGAAAACAACATGTTAACTGGATGTAATTGTATATTTTTGTTACCTTTTGTATATCTCAAAAACGGCACGAGTTAGACAAAAAAAATATAAAAGTTAAAAATATTAAAATTTCTAGCTTACTGAAAAATTATATATATATATATATATATATATATATATATATATATATATATATATATATATATATATATATATATATATTTATTCGAATAAGAAAGTGAAACATCAAATTTAATATATAATTTAATTTTGTGTAGATATGATGGAACGGATTGCGCAATAATGGTTGGACCAGGTGGGAATTTCATGGATAAATTTTTAGAACGTTATCAAGGCGAATTTGGTTTTACAATACCGGACAGAACCATACTAGTTGATGACATACGAATCCGAGGAATAGGTAAAAGTGTTGCTGCATCAGAAGAAGAAAAACCCCCCGTGACTGTACCACCTAGATCCGAAAAGGTATTTTATTTTAAATATTTGCAATTTAAGTAAATATATTATTATTATATGTTACAACTACAAAAAATTGCAGAAGAGCAACTTGAAGTTTTTATGGTTTTATTAATAAATATTTTGGGCTAAACAATCATGCCAAATTAAAAAAGAAACTTAATTTTGTATTAAATTCTTCCTACGATTGCTATGAAACAATATCAACCTGTATTGTAATTAGAGATATATAGAGGTATATTTAACATTTTTAAAGACGATTTTTCAGTAAATGGTTCATTAAAAGAAAGAAAAAAATGTTACAATAGCTGCTAGTAATTTTTATATAATTAACTTTTATAAAATACACAATTTCTCTAAGTCGTGTCGACAAGGACAAGAAATTCGAGTGACTGTGATTAAAAAAACTGTTGTATATGACTACATATGTTGCATGATACATGTTTAGCACCTTTTTAGCTCGCCGTACGAATTACAAAAGTGCTAAAGCAATCGGTCGTGTGTCTGTAGCAGTCTCGGATCAAACAAATTCCTGAATCCAAAAATATATATAACTTATATACTTGGATGTTAGTCGTCGGTCGCTCGCTCGCTTCTAAGACCAAATTTGTGACCTCTACTCCTCTGAATGTACCGGAGCGATTGACACTAAATTTGCTACACATATTATTTGATATCCTATTTGAATCCGCTCGCAGTTTAAATCCAATCACCCGTATACTTTTATAGGGCCCCAAAATTTGGAGCCCCCCTTCTGCTCTTAGAAAAATAAATAAAACATCCAAAATTTCTACAAAAAAATCTAAGATTATATCTACAAGATTTTTGCATATTGGTAACCCAAAATATTAAAAATTATAATTTAGAATTTCAAACTATGCATTATTTATTTTTTATTTTTTCAAAATAATCATCAAGAATAATTAAAAACAATTATTTTTTAATTTAAAAAGTTTGCTGCTCGCATCGCATATATTACTTATAAGGCGAGCTGGACGCATAGGTGCGTTGAGCAGAAGCTTATTATTTATTAAATTCAAAAGAGAATTCTGTAATAAACCTCAAATATATTGTTTGTTTGTTTTAAGAATATTAAAGTATACTTTGAAAATGGTTACCAAGACACAGAAGTGTATCTACTTGAGAATCTGGGCCCAGGTCACGAAATACAAGGCCCCGCTATCATTATGGATAAGCTGAGCACAATACTAGTAGAACCCGATTGTAGAGCTACTATAACAACATTCGGCGATATTCGGATTACAATCGGCAGTGGTAAACTAAAGAAAATTGGGACAGAATTGGATTCGATTCAATTGAGCATTTTCGGACATAGGTATATAAAAGAGAAGGCGACTTGCAAACTTAGATATCATTCGCATATAATTTTTACTATTTTATACGAATGTATATAAGGTATTGTTATCATGAAAATGTTTGAAAACGATATTTTAACTAACTGCCCTCACACATCTGGTATGTTGATACCACTCGCACCGCTGGAGTCAAATATTTCATTGCACTGTTACCAATGAATCAAGATTTTTTTTTTAATTAATCATTATAATTGTTTCTGAAGTCATTCTTAAAAAAATACTCCATTTTCTTTTACGTAATATTCATTAGAAATATATATATCGCAAACAAACTGTCCAATACTCCATAGTAATACCCTAAAATTGTACCATTTAGCTTATTATTTTATTATGTTATCAAATACTGTTTCTCCAATATGAAACATAGATGTTTCTTTAAAATTAACCTTCTCAGTCAGTGTTAAACAGTACAAAATATTATAAATATATTCAAATATAATTTTTAATACGTACTGTTTTTCAAAATATATTTCAATATTTATCTGCAATAATCATAACAAACACGTTCACAGTCGATCTATTTGTGTTAACCGGTGGACAATGACATATAAATTATTTCTATTTTGTTTCTGCCAAAATATTGTCTAGCATAGTTCATACGCTTTAATAAATACAATTCCAATGCGCGTATCTATGGCAACATAAATAAGATATTTAAGATTTACCGTTGTGGTTTTCTCGTAACTGGTACATTTTTTTCATGATTACAAGATTTACTTATTATTTTGTAAAAAAAAGTACTGTTATTATAATTTAGCTGTATTTGCTTAATTTAGATTTATGTCAATCGCCGAACAAATGGGTCGCATCCTACAGCGGACATCTATATCTACAAATATAAAAGAGCGTCTCGATTTTTCTTGCGCCCTTTTTGGACCTGATGGTGGTTTAGTATCTAATGCCCCTCACATTCCCGTACATTTAGGTGCAATGCAAGAAACTGTACAATACCAACTCCGTACTAGGAAAATATTCCAGGAAGGCGATGTTATCTTATCAAATCACCCTTCTGCCGGAGGTTCCCATCTTCCAGATTTAACAGTCATCACGCCTGTCTTTTCTAAGTAAACTTCCTCATATTTATACAACAATCTTTATTACTTCTACTTTGTTTTGTTAGTATGGTTGCGGAGCCTGTTTTCTTTGTGGCTAGTCGAGGGCATCATGCAGATATCGGTGGCATCACACCTGGATCTATGCCTCCACATTCAACGTCACTTGATCAGGAAGGCGCTACATTTAAAAGTTTCTTACTTGTACGAGAAAAAGAACTAATTGCAGAGCTTATGCGGCCGGGAGAACTAGAAGGGTCGTCGGGAACACGAAATCTTTCTGATAATCTTTCCGATTTAAAAGCGCAGATTGCTGCTAATCAGAAAGGCATTTTATTGGTGACAGAGCTAATAGAAGTCTACGGATTGGATGTTGTACAGGTTTGTTTATGCAAGTAATCAAAAATCATTCGACAATCATTCAAAAATGATGTAGCGAACCATCAAACTATCATTGAACAAACAATCAACAATTATATAATTATTATGTATTAAGCAATCCTTAATCTTTTCAAAATAATATTTTATAAATTAATTTAAAAAAAAACTTCTTGATTATTCCAACTTTTGAAGTGGATCATTTGTTGAATTTAGTGAATACCGGAATATTCTGATATACACAAATCTTAGATAAAAATGAAAGAATTAAATAACAGCATTCTTTTAGCATTATTACACTCATTTATTTTAAAACATTCACTTATATCTTCTGTTTCTGCATCAAATATTCTATTACTTTCTTTTACAGAGTAATAAGTAAGTATTGTAATCATGAAAAATTCCGAACTCGAGATTTCAACGGATATACATGTTTTGACCTTCCCTGAATCGAATGTGACTATTTTCGGAATGACGTCTGTCTGTCTGTGTGTGCGTGCGTGTGTCTATGTGTCTGTATGTCTTTGAACGCTCTAGAGCCAAAACTGTCAAACGTTAAATTATGAAACTTCAAATTTAAGATTTGTATTTGCCCTAGATGCGCACCTCTTATTTTGAAAAGAATATTCATACCGAAAGTGCATGTTTACTCTATACATTTTTTGTTCTCCAATATCACTAGAACGGCTACATTTACGGCAAATATAGTTATGTTCATAATAAAAGATATTAATATTTCGCACAACTTTTGTTTGAAATATTTCTTTACAAAATTTACCAGTTGCGAGAAAAATGCTACGAAACATTATAAATATCTTGTTTACGTTGCCATGGATTCGCATGTAGCTTATAAAATCGGATCATCTGCTATTTTGACAGGAAAACAAAATATACTCAATTAGATAAATGATTTTTCAGGATATTTCTGTAGAGTATTGGTTAGTTTGATAGCAGGTTTTGGTTATATATATATATATATATATATATATATATATATATATATATATATATATATATATATATATATATATATATATCTAGTGAAAACTGCGTAAAAGAAAGTTGAGTGCAGG